>JACEFZ010015440.1:0-50685 GCA_014155875.1 Cepaea nemoralis
AAAAATTTGTTCACAATCCATACAAACATTTTTTTTAAGGTTTTCTTTTTTTTGGTTAGGCATTTTTTCAAAAACCACCCCCCTTTTTTTGTTTCGTTTTTCATTAAAAAAATTATTTATGAATTTTTTTTTTAATTTATTTTTTTTGGTCAGTATGTTTTTCATCTGAAAAAGGCTACCTTCGAAATGGAAATTTTATTCTAATCTCTTCAAGGCATCTCCATCAGGTTTTATGACTGTTCCGTGTTAACTGCTCGATAATATCGCACTATAATAATCTTTTTTATTCCGCTATTGGCAAATGTATCGCCTTCATGTGCAATGTGAATAATCCCTTAGACTTAATAGTTTCGCCATCTCACACCGTTCCCAGTCTATGCCGGGTCTTTTTTTTTGTCTGGATTATGCTAAGCCATCCTGGCATATATCTCTTCGTTTCCACACCCCTTTTCTCGTCAAAGTTCCAATGGTCACTAATTTTCAAGTTTTTTTCTCATCGTACCATGATTTTAAAACAAAACTGGACTATTTGCGTTAATGTTTCTATCCAGCTTACGTTTTTTTGGGTTTTTATTTTTTCCCTTGAAAGAACTTTCTCATTCGTTTTTCTGTCCATCCATGGCATTTTGTGCATTCTCCTCAGAAATCTAATTTTATTGCCATTAGATTTTTCCCTAGCTTGTCTGTGGTAAAGCTTTAGAAAAAGTAAATAAAAACAGTAACACGAGGTAGTGCATTTTTAAAAAATATAATGTCTGAAAACAAAGGACGTTGCGACGATTACCCTTCATTAGCCAAGTACGACCAGGGAGGCCAAATCCATTGTAAAATTCCCCCCCCCCCCGCGCAGATTCGTACTCATGCCCACCAACCGACAGGCGAGCATCTAGCCACTACACTAGCTCGGTTTCCGTGTTGAATGCTTACTTACAATTCAAATTATAAGATTTCTTGCGTACAGTGGAACATTCTAACGAAATATTTTGGACATGGATTTTAGAGGACGAAAATGTCGATGAATGGTTTTATTGTTCCAAAAGAAATAACCCACACAAAATGTCTAAAGCGATTGTTTGTAGGTTTAACAATAAAAACTTAATGTTTTAAAGGGGGACATACAATTCCTATTTATGAGCAACTTTTTAATGCAAATAGCATTTAATTTCTACGAAGAATAATGCATGTAAGTCATAAATAGTATGCGTCATTACACAAACGATTAGAGAGGGGGTTTGCTGTATTTTGTAAAGTAAAAGAAAACACACAATTCACTTTGTAAAAACACAGTTTTGTATGAAATAAAACCCCATGATAAAGAAAGACCTGTAATTAAAATATTGCAATGGGACATAACAACATATTTTATATCAAAGGAAATTCCTAAAGATATCATGACTATTTTATGTAATTTGAGCGGTTATAGTATTTTTTTAACATTTTAAAAAACTTTCAAAACAAAAAATTAACTGATAACTATGTGTTTTATAAATAAAATAATAACGACATTTAAAAAATTTTTAGAGTTTGTGTAATTTTCTAATTCATTTTTCTATTTCTCTTAGATATAACATGCAATGTTTTATTCTTTCAATGACATAGTGACTAGTGTAAATATACAGAAATTTTTGGCCGCCTTTTTACAGGCTAAATAAAGCATTTAAACAGTTAATTGATATTATAAAGGACATCACGTCAACCCCAGCATTTTTTGGCTGTTTGTCATATTGATTTATTTGGTTGTTTCGGGATTTGTGTACAAAATGAGCACAACCCCCTACTGGCAAACGCTTATCGTATTCGGGTACAACCTTGGACCTTGCCCACGTCAGGGGAAGCACTAGACTCGAGTTTCGCTAGCGTTGAGCTCGCCATAGTGACTAAACCCCGGGAACGAACTCCAGACCCTTTGGGCGTGTGGGCGGTGGCAACCACTGCCCCCGACTCACCCTAGACCCATACTAGAATATCACAACGTCACCCATTGTAGGCTTGTTGTGTGTCAATCTTGGCACGTTACGTTCAGTAGTTTAGCTTATCGTCTCAAGACTACATGACAAAACACATTTCAATGGCAGTAAAAGACGGGAATGGCTATCGTAGGACACACTCTACCGGTGGGTACAGTCGTGAGTCACAGGTGACACCATAACCCCCATTTAGATACTGAAGGCAAAAAAATTAACTAAAACAAATAAATTAAAAATGGTACCAACGAACTAACGAACGATCGAACTTTATTTTTTAAAGTAAAAAATTTGGGGACGCAGGCCCATCTTACATTTGGCCCTTCCAAACACTCATTTTTCGTTCATCAATAGGCATGATACATTCACATAGGAAAAAATAACATTGTCAAATAAATGCGTAAACATAAACAATGCATATTTCCCAAATTACGAGACAGGCAAAACACACGTACACTTGCACATTAATAAAAAAAACACATACCTGCATACATACTTACATCATTTAATCATACTTACATACACACTTACAGTTTTTCACTCGCTCGTAACACACAAAAAACACACTCCTTCGCATAAATATACCAATCACAATCACAAATTCAATGACAAAAGTTTACGTATGCACTCACACATATATACACAAAACACACACATCCCCCACACATCCCCCCACATACGTATACACACCACCAACACACATCCCTCTCAAACACCCACCCACACTCACATACCCACCCCCCAGCAACATCACCACCCCCAACCACCCACACATCATCTACGCACACACACACAACAACACACCCTCAACAACCGGGCACATCCTTCACCTACCCACCCCTCCTCCACCCATCCACACCCCCCCCCACACACACACACATTCCCAACAACCCAACAACCACCTCCCCCCCCACACACATATCCCCCTCATCCACACCCCGCCCACAAGCAATCCAAACCCACACACATCCCCCCACCCATACATCCTAAAGGCTTCCATCACCACACACATCCCCCCACCCACCTAGCTACACGAAAGCATCCGCCCCAAAAATACCCCCAAAAAAACATATCCCCCCCAAAAACACCCCACACCCTACACATACCTTCCACACACATCCCACAAACCCTCACACCTCCCCACCCACCCACGCAAAAATCCCTCACCCACACCCCACCCGCACCCAAAAAACACATTCCCCCATCCACACACATCTCTTCCCCCACACCCATCCCGAACACAAACATACATCCCCCCCTTTACACACACATCCCCCCACCCACACACCACACACACACCCACACACATCCCATACGAACCACACATTACCCACGAACGCCCCATGTATCCTCCATACACACACATTCCCCCTACACATCCCCCACACACATCCTCCCACACATACATCCCCACCCACACACACCCCCCCATACACACATCCCCCACCTACACACATCCCCGCCCACAACCCATCCTCTATGCACATACACATTCCCACACACCCTACAAATACCTCCACACACCTACCAAACCACATATCCCCCTACCCAACAACACCCACACACCCCAACCATCCACCAAAAAACAACATTCACATACACACACACACATTCCCCCCCCCCCTCAAATCACCCAGCCAATATTCCTCACCCGCCCGCACATTCCCCCACCACAACAATCTCTCAACCACACATACAAATCCCTCACCTACACACACACACATCTCCCAACCCCCCACACATCCTCCACCCATACACGCATCCCCCCACCCACACACCCATACCCAAACCCCACACACATCATGGGATGTTCATGGAATGTTAGAACGTTAAATGAGTTGGGAAAGTTCCCCAATGTTATAAGCGAAATGGAAAGCAGAAACTGAATATCCTAGGCATAAGTGAGATGAGCTGGAAGGAATGGGGCACAATTATAATCGTCAAACACACAATAATTTATTCTGGAGGGGATACACACGAAAAGTAGTAAGACTAATATTGATAAATAAACAGCCAAGTCATTAGTGATCACTGGGTATTTCAGATAGAGTTATTTTGGTTAAATTGAAAGGGACCCAAATAGATAAAATATTGTACAATATACGCCCCAACAGCAAGAGACTGTGAAGAAATACAAAAAATTTTTACGATGAAGTAGAAAGGCGATGTTTTAAATTAAATCACAAGATATAAACACAATACCAGGTGATTTGAATGCAAAATTAGGAAAGGAAAAAAATTTTGGATATAGTGTTTTAATTATGGTTTCGTCAAAAACAATGAAAAAGGAGAGCAACTAATTGAATGGGCAAATATCAATGAATGATAATTGGAAAAGCCCGGTTTTAAAAACCATAAAGGACTACTTTACACATGGAAAAGCCCTGATAAGAAAATACTAAACCAAAAATAATCACATACTATTAATAAAAGGTTTTTAAATGCGTTAATTAATGTAAAGACAATGCCGGGTGCTGACTATAACAGTGAGCATATACCACTATGTGGGCTAATAAAAAGGGAAAAATGAAGTGAGGACAAAAAGTGGTTAACAAAAATGAGACAGGATAAAGAGGTTTTGAAGGTAGATAAAGAAATTCAAGAAAAAAAATAAAGAGTGACTGTGAAAAAATATATTAAATGCAATAGCTAAAATATAAAGCATAAACAAATGATTGGAAATGTTAAGGGACTCCATTCATCAACGAGCAAAGAAAAATACCGTAGAGAAGCCAACAAGCTAAGAAGAAAATTGATGACTGAAGAAATCTTGAAGTTGGTGGCCAAAAAACACCAGAGAAAAATTCAAAAACAAGAATATGATAAGATATGTAAAGAAATAAGAGATAATTGTGTGAAGGCAAAAGAATGATTAACGGCAGTGCAAGAAAATTAAATTTAAAATTTCTATTAAAGATACAAACAATACACACGGCAAATCACTGAGCTCACATGAAGAAAAATAAAATAAATACGGGTGTTTAAAAAAAAAAAAACAGAAAAAATATTGGAGGAAGATGCTTAAAGAAAAGGTGGAATGAGTATATACAGAATTATATAATGGAGAAATGGAAGAATTAACAGAAAAAAGTAAAAATTAGAAGGCCCCCCCTATTCAAAAAAAGAAGTCGCTGACGCTATCACACATATGAAGAAAGGAAAAAAAAAGCTGGCCAGATGAATACAATAGAAGAATTAGAAGTATTGGGAGAATTTGGGTAGATATATTAACCAAAGTGTTGAATGATATTTACAGCAGTGGATATCTACGGAGCGATTGCTGAAATCTGTATTTATATCTATCCAAAAAATACCAGGAGCAATTGAATTGAAGGTTTCGTATTATTAACCCATAAACCATGTCACTAAGCTTCCCAAATCAGAATTATAATGAGAAAAAAAAGAAAGAAAATAAACATGGAAATTGTTGAAGAGCAGTATGGATTGTGGAAAGGGAAAGAATACAAACAATGCAATATATACATTATGGACACTAATCGAAAAATCAATAGAGACACAGAAAGACATATTTTGCTTCATTTGATAAAGTAAACATGATTAGCTGTTTAAAATTTTGGAAGATATCACCATTGATGGGAAAGACTTAAGAATAATAAAAAATATTTACTGGAACCAAACAGAACCCAAATTTTTAAACGGAAATAAAGAGGGTAGTTACAAAGAAAAAGCTAGGAATACGACAGGGGTGTGTCTTGTCACCGGATCTCTTCTCACTCAATAGCGAAGTAATAATGAGAGAGATAAAAGAGAAGCCATGAATACTAATCGGGGGTTATAATAAACAATAATTTCCCCTGGTTACGAACGCCTCATACGAACAATTCAGGTTACGAACAACAACTTCGAAAATTTTTAGTTCCGGGGAAAGAAAAGTGCCCGGGTTTCGAACGAAGGCCCGGAGAAGAGAGAAGAGAGAGAGAGAGAGAAAAGAAGGGGAAAGGGAAAAGAGAGAGAGAGAGGGAGAAGAAGAAGAGGGGGGAGAGAGAGAAAAGAAAAAAAGGGAACGGGGGAAAAAGAAAGGAAGGGAAAAAGAAAAGGGAAAAGGTGTAACTTGGAGGAACGTGGAAAATTCAAACAGTAAACCAGATGATCTAAGAATGAACAGCTAAAAACATTAAAGAGGAACAGTCGTCCGATGATGAGGAGTCAGTGACCGTTTCAACTCCCCAGGATTACAGAAATTTGCCAGCAAGTGGGCAGACATCGAAGCCCTCGTTAGTAAACCCAAATCATCCAAACAAACTTGTAGCTAACAGGGCAGAAAAATCCGATGAATGATAACACGATGGCTCACTTCAGAAGATTCTCCCAGCAAAGAAAGCGACATATTTCCCTTGATAGTTTCTTGATGCATGAAAGAATCTCCCAGTCGGCTGTCAAGAATCAGCGACAAACTACTCCCTGAAACAAATGATTCAGAATAACAAAGAAAGTGACAAATTTCCCCATGATCGTTTTCTTGCGTAATAAAGATAGACTAAATCTTTCTATTTTATTATACATTTAATTCATTTGGTTGTTTTTATTTCTCTTTATTTAATACGTGAAGAACACCGTATTCTTTGCGTTTTTGTCAGGTAAACGACCGGATGTTAATAAAAAAAAAAGAACTATTCTTTCATCTTGAAACGGATTGTCTTTTTTTTTAAATTGGGATTTCAATTTTTGGGGTTACGAACGTTCCGGGTTAAGAACCGGTTCTGCTACGAATTAAGTTCGTAACCCGAGAGAAGGTACACACTGTATACGCTATGCAAAATGGCACAGCATTGGTGGCGGATAATGCAACAGACCTACAAAATTGTTGAACATTGTATTAAACAGAGAGTGCAAAGAAAGGACTCTCCTTAAATTTACCCAAGGGAAAAAAGGGTAAAATGGTGATATCAAAGAATTTTTTGTTTCGTTTTCGCATATCCTTACAAGGACATCGCTGTCAACATCAGAATCTTTCAGCTGATTGTTGATTTCTTGGCAAGATTACGCCTCAGTAGTTTGTCATTGTTTTCTGAGCGACCGGCTCAAATACCCCGTAAGTTACCGACCGGGAGAGAACCGCCTTACCGATTCTCGCGTAAGGGCCACGTTACTCACGAGAGTATACGGGATTACGGAGAAAGTCGTGTAAAAACCTAAACCACGGAAAAACGGCATCAAAAAAAATGGTGACACCAAAATGTGACAAGCGAGTAAAATAGAAGGGAAAATTCTTAACCAAGCGGATAATTTTTAAATACCTAGGGGCATTATAACATCAGATGGAAGCTGTACAACAGAGATTAAGAGCAAAATAGGGCATTCAAAGTTTCAAAAAATGAAGAGTATCTTATGCAATAAGTCACTATCAAAGAATTAAAGAAAGAGAGTACGGAAATGCTATATAAACCAGTTTTTCTGATGACAGTGAATCTTAGAATTTTAAAATGAAACAAATTAGAAGAACTTAGAAGCAACAGAGAGAGTAGTTTTTGAGACGAATGTTGCTAGAATAACTAACAGCGATTGCCTAAAAGAGGTTAATGAAACTAGAAGACTATATACAATAATAAGACAGAGAAAAAACAACTTTCTTTGGTCATGTGATGAAAAGGGAGAGACATTGGTGAACATCGTGAAAAACTGGAAAAGTCGAGGGGAAGAGAGGCAGAGGCAGATCAAGAGAAATTTTGCTGGACGGATTGAGTCAGTGTCATGGCGGGATATCATCAGCAGAGTTGATCCAGAACTCCAAAGACCATGATCTGGTAGAGCCATGAACGCCTACCCCAGTTGGAAGGGCACTTAATGATGATGATGAAAGGAAAACACGCAACGCACCTTGTAAACACGGGTCTTGTGCAAAAATAAACCCACATTTGTAAGAAAGATATCGAATTAAAATATTGCAAAGGGACATTACAACATAAGTTATTTCAAGGGACATTACTTTTACTAACCTGACATTTTTGTGTAATTAAATAATTTCAGTATTTGTCTAATCTTTCATAAAATATTCAAAGAACTAATTGCAGCTATAAGCCTTTTAATGAAAAAGACAAAAACTTTAAGAAATTTTTAAAATTTTATAAAATGATAGCTTTAGTTTGGGAGCAATATAATTTTCTAACTAATTTCTCTATTTCTCTTCAAAAAAAACATTAACTTTTTATAAATTTCCCGGTAATATTCATAAAATATAACTATCACATAATGAAATTTTTTTCGGCTTTTTTGTACTACCCAAATAGAATAATAGTAAATTGCAGTCAACGATATCTTGGCACTTTTGCTTTCAGTAGTTTGCCAATCCCTTTTTGAACGACTGGCACACTTCCAATTTGTAAAAATAAAACGCTAAGGCAATCCGCTGACAAATTGACCACAACGGCTTTTTTGAACGAGGGTACGTGGGATTACGAACTGCGTCCTTAGCCACGGAGCAAAAAACAGGCCAGATATTTGTTACGAAAACCTCAATACACACATTTTTTCCACACATTTTTTTAAAAGACAAAATTTCACAGATTAAGCAAAAAGCCACTCCCATCAAGTTCACACTCACACTTCATACTATGCATGTTCAAAACATACATTCACAGATAGATTAGTATAGTATAAATTTGTATCATGTACCAAGCTGCAGCTTTGTGTCCTAAAGTATCCGTGCATAGAGATACAGCTGTATGTATCTAACTATATTTTTGGTCCTGGTGCTACTCAATGTACAGAAAACAGCTTCAGCGTGCAGAACAGCTTTGTATCTCATGCAACCTTTTCCATAGTAAAGCTGTATGGTGAGTAGAGGTTAGCTGGTATTTGATTATATTTTCTGGATTGTGGTGCTGGATTGACCCCAATCCAGCTGGATTAGGGTTAGGGGTTAGGGTTAGGGTTAGGGTTAGGGTTAGGGGTTAGGGTTAGGGGTTAGGGTTAGGGTTAGGGCTTAGGGTTAGGGTGTTAGGGTTTAGGGGGTTAGGGTTTTTGTCTTCTCCTAATTATAATTTCTGGATTGACCTCGCTGGATTGTCCCCAATCCAGCTCGGGGCCAGGGGGTTTGGGTAGGGTGGGTATCTAAGTCATATGTAAGGGTTGATACATCTAAGAAAAGACATGTTTCTAAGGGCAGATAACTGAGTGTGTGTGTGTGTGTATAATTTTAACTAATTTTTAAAAAAAATTAATTAAACGACAAGCAGAGGCGCGCGCGGGGCGGGCGGCGAGCGCAGGGTCGGTCGCGGGCGGCGGGCGCGGGGGCAGGATCGAACCCCATAAAATACGTCGCATAGGTGGGTAGGTCTTCATTGCTGAGTGCCCCACCACAGTGTTATGGTGACTGCCCACTAGTCCAGTTCAGCGGCCACGAATAAGCGGTTATATACTGCGTAATAATAAGGTCCAAACGACTCTTCGCCCCTATAAATGTCAAAACTTAAAAAACACACAGAGATGATACATGCACAATCGTGGACAAAAATCAATACCTGATTTCCTAACAACTAATCCCGGAGCTTTATCGTCCGTCGTAATGGACTAGGTGGATTATTAATGTTTTTGATATATCCGCGGTTGCAAATATTTCGTGATATTAATAAAAGGCCATATGAATGTCGATAGAGGATTAACAGCTTAACACCTATTGTCGGGCACCCAATAAAAATCAATAGCACTACTTTAATTTTTTCTCATAATTGCTGGCAGGCGCTTATAGGATTAAGCCTCATTGCAGTGCGCGGATTAATACATGGTGTCATTTGGTGTAGTCCACATCAGCACAACTCACTAAAATATACTGGGAATATTCGCTATACAAGCCACATTCGCCCAGGACGCTGAAGAAGATACAGGGGAGGAAAACCAGACGTGGACCATAGTTGCACTAGGTGAGTATATTGTCTTTTTGGTAAAACATATGCCCTTGTGGGGGAGCCTGTGCTTTTTTGGGTCTGTCTTTCTGTATGCATGTATGTCTGGCTGTCTGTCCTGTAAAATATGCCCCTATATTATTGGTGTGCTTTGTGTGTGTGTGTGTGTATGTATGTAGGTGTGGTTATGTGTATGGCGACTGTGTATGTATATGTGTGTCTATATGTCTGTATGTGTGTGTGTGAGTATGTATGTATATCTGTATATATGGCTGTGTGTGAGTATGTATGGGTGTGTATGTATATATTTATGTATGTATATACGTACACGTGTGTATGTGAGTGTATATGTATATGTGTATGTCTATTTGTATGTGTGTATGTATGCAACCTGTGAATGTGTATGTGTGTATGTATATATATATGCATGTGTGTGTGTGTGTGTGTGTGTGTGTGTGTGTGTGTGTGTGGTCGGCTAAGTGTACTTATGGTGCGCCCTTCGTGGTAAGGTTGGTTGGTAATGTATTGTGTCTTGCTCCACAGAGCGCCTTGTATCTAACCTATCAAAGGGCCGCCACCAGCTAGTCGAGCTTGCCGACAAGCAGCATTGCCTTGTGTCTGACCAAGCGAAGGGTCGCCGCCAGCGAGTTGGTACTACAAACAGGTATGAATGTATACGGATATCTGTCTACATGTATGTATATGTTATATGTGTGAATAATGGTAGCCTTGCTAGCTAACACAACCAATTTTATGAGTTCATGTCTACTCCAGTGATATGAGACAACACTAGAACAAATATCCTCACTCTTTCTCTCTATCTCTCTCTCTATCTCTTCTCTCTCGCTCTATCTCGCTCTCTCTAGCTCCTCTCTCTCTCTCTCTCTCTCTCTCTCTCTCTCTCTCTCTCTCTCTCTCTCCTCTCTCTCTCTCTCTCTCTCTCTCTGTTTTCTTATGGACACTACGGGGTTGGGATTTTTTCTTTTTTTTTACTCTAGATGGCCTGTTAACTTCAATCAGTCATATCTTGTGGTCTTTCATATTCAGTGTTAGCAAAGTATGTTCCGGTCTTGTGAGTTCTTCATCTTTAAATGTAATGTCCAGACCAAGTGTCAAACTATATTGATTGTGTCTTGCTAAAGTTAGAAAAAAAAAATGTTCTTAACTTCACATTGTCAATAAAGATTAACTTTATATATGGCTGTGTCACTGTCTGCCTAATGGCAACTTATTTAAAATTATATTTCACCCATGTGTGATATCGGTTGTTAGCTCAATAAAAAATATGAAACTTAAAAATTATTGGTGAAAACTAACAATTTTTGTGATTGCTACTTTCACAGGTGTACGTGGTCAACCTGGTAGACTAGAAAGAACCAGTATCCTTGTACGCAAACAACCACTATTATAAAAAGCGCAGGTGGTTAAATATAAAGAAGTGTACCAACTCGCAACAAGCAGCCGACTAACAGTAATTTACATTATTATCAACCGAAAGCATGGCACTAATCAGAAGAATATCCACCTGTGTCCTACATGTAACAAAGGCTTCACTGAACGCCACAATCTCACACGTCACATTCGAACAGTCCACAAAACCGAAACTCACACATGCCACATCTGCGGTCACTTATACAACAGAAAAGACAACCTAAAACACCATTTAAGAACACACCACCAGACACCCACGACATCAACTACACCAGCATCATTAAACATGGACACTACACCTCCAACACATATGGACAATATACCTTCAACATCAAACACGGATACTAAAAAATCATCGAGAAAAGAAAAGCACATCAGACCCACAACCATCTAAGAAACAGAAACACAATAACGAGCACGTGGTAGCAGAGGAAGCCGACGTAGAGATAGATGAGAGAGTAGAGATAGATGAGGAGCTAAAGACTTTAGATAAACTCCCCACCGTCGATAATATCCAACAGACATATAGAGACAACTGGAATAGTATCAAAACACACCACAAGATCAACAAACATATATCAACCTATAATTTTTTTCACCGACCAGACTCAACACAACCAATAGACTGGACCGAGAAACTAGCGACTGTGTTTAGTAGTCAGACAAGCCGATTTAAGGTAAATTATAGCCATCACATGATACTCAGACATAAGGAGACGAACGAACTAAGATTTTTCCATTCTTCATCAAATAATGCCTGCGCACTCGACGTCCCATTTTTAGTAAACAACGAACAAGACTTTGACGACTTTATAAACATAGTTCAGGAAAGTGACATGTTCAATTACGCCCTACACAACAGACCCGACTCTACGTATTTGGTAGAGACAATCCCCGCAACTAGTTTCTATATATACCACATCAATGAGCACCCGATAGGTTGTTGTCTACAGGGCTTACCTGACTACATAAGACACAACTATGGTATCAATATTTTGCAATACGACTCAAACAAAAACGCATACACTGACAATTTTTGTCTCTTTCGATGTCTGGCGGTATTCCAAGGGAAACCCGTTAAGGATCTTAGAAAACATACCAGTCGCTTAGCTAACCAGTGGCAGAAATACCAGAAACTAGAGTCGTTAGAAAACTTCCCTGGGGTTAGGCTTATCGACATGCCCATTATAGAAAAATGTTTTGAGGTAAAGGTAGACATATTTGAGTTCAACGAGACTCAAGCCTTGGTCCCCAAACTTCGCGGTAGTGGGGAATATACTAAAATTATGCGGGTATTATTATACAACGATCACTTCATGTACATTAACGACTTTGATAGAGTAGCCAAGTCATTTGGGTGTAGTGAATGTGGGAAGTTGTGGAGTGGTTTCTGGGATATGGAGAATCATAGCAAAACCTGTAAGGGGGGAGTCCCTGTGAACAGTTATAAAGGAGGGGTCTATACTGTTACAGAGACTGTGTGGGAGACCATTAGCTCATTGGGGGTCAAGGTAGATCCAAAGTACGTATATCCTTATAGGGCTGCCTATGACTATGAATGTTACTTCGAGACCAACAATTTACCAGGGGAAACCAAGTCCACCAAATTTTTAGGTAAGCATGTCCCACTTAGCTGGTCGATAGCATCAAATGTCCCGGGGTTTGAGGACCCCGTCTGCCACATCACAGCGGGTAATCCTCTGGACTTGGTGAGAAAGATGGTTGAATATCTGACTCAAATCGCTGATGCAGCGTACGCCGAATTACGAACTAAGTTCGACTGGTTATACACACGGTTAGAAGAGCTAAATGAACACAAACTAATAGCTAAGTTAGACGAGTACATGCAGGAAATGCCGGTGATAGGATTTAACTCGGGGAGGTATGATATAAATCTAATTAAGCCTTATTTGATAGAGTCCTTCCTCTCTGCCACTGATGACCCCTTTAAATACATAGTGAAGAGAAACAATAATGTCATGGCCATTTCCACAGAAAAACTGAAATTCTTAGATATAGTTAATTATCTAGCCCCAGGATTTAGCTACGCCAAATATTTAGCGGCCTATGACGTAGAAGAGACCAAGGGGTTCTTTTGCTACGAGTATATCACCTCATTAGATAAACTACAAGAGACTCGCTTACCTCCACACAAGGCCTTCCATTCACAGCTGAAAAACTCCAACATTTCAGCTGCTGATTACGATGTCTGTCAGCGAGTATGGCGCGAGAACCAAATGACGACACTGGCAGACTTCCTAAGGTGGTACAACAACAAGGACGTGCGACCATTTATTAAAGCGTTAAAGACTCAGGTTAAATTTTACAAAGGCTTAGAGGTAGACATTTTCAAAGATGCCATCTCAGTTCCCGGGGTGACCCTAAAGTACCTGTTTAAAACCATCCCAAAAATATAGTGTTTTCATTATGTTCCAATAAGGAGAGTGAGCTGCACACCACCGTTAGAAAAAATATTGTAGGGGGCCCCTCGATCATATTCCATAGGTATCATGAGGTAGGTAAGACCAGGATTCGAGGGGGTGAAGTAGTTCAGAGTGTGAAAGGGTACGATGCCAATGCTCTATACCTGTGGGCACTGATGCAGAAGATGCCCACGGGTTTTCCTGTGATAAGATATGCAGAAGATGGGTTCAAGCCCCATAAAACCAGAGTGTACATCGTCCAGTGCAGAGAGTGGTTGGCCTGGGTACAACACAGTCAAGGCATAGAGCTACAAACACAGTTTAATGGGCGGGAGATGTCTCTAGGAGAACGACACATCCGTGTAGATGGCTGGGATAAGAAGACTCGAACCGTCTACCAGTTTCACGGGTGCTTATTTCACGGGCATCAAGACTGTGTGCTGACACGGGGTATTGATGTTAACCCGGTGAGCAAAAAACCCTTGGCCGAGCTGTATGCCAACACTCTTCAGATTCGCGAGTATCTGAAGAAGGAGGTGAATGTTACGGTCGTGGAAATGTGGGAATGCGAGTGGAAGTCTCTAAAAAAGACTAATACCACCATTAAGAACTTCGTGAAGACGACATTCCCATACATCGCACCCTGGCATGGTTACCAGGACATAGACCAAGACAAGATTCTCAAGGCTGTAAAAGACGAGACTTTGTTTGGTCTAGTGGAATGCGACATCCACGTACCAGACGAGTATAAAGAGTATTTCTCTGAAATGACTCCCATCTTTAAAAACACTGAGGTGTCTAGAGCCGACATTGGTGAACTTATGAGGCAGTACGCTGAGAAACATAAGTTGTTGACAAGTGCCAGACGGACACTTATAGGTAGTTATATCGGGGAAAAGATCCTATTGGCCACACCATTGCTAAAATGGTATTTGACGCATGGTCTAAAGGTCACTAAAATATACCAAATAATTGAGTATAAACCTGAGAAGTGTTTCGAAAAGTTTATACTCAATTATTTGGTATATTTTAGTGACCTTTAGACCATGCGTCAAATACCATTTTAGCAATGGTGTGGCCAATAGGATCTTTTCCCCGATATAACTACCTATAAGTGTCCGTCTGGCACTTGTCAACAACTTATGTTTCTCAGCGTACTGCCTCATAAGTTCACCAATGTCGGCTCTAGACACCTCAGTGTTTTTAAAGATGGGAGTCATTTCAGAGAAATACTCTTTATACTCGTCTGGTACGTGGATGTCGCATTCCACTAGACCAAACAAAGTCTCGTCTTTTACAGCCTTGAGAATCTTGTCTTGGTCTATGTCCTGGTAACCATGCCAGGGTGCGATGTATGGGAATGTCGTCTTCACGAAGTTCTTAATGGTGGTATTAGTCTTTTTTAGAGACTTCCACTCGCATTCCCACATTTCCACGACCGTAACATTCACCTCCTTCTTCAGATACTCGCGAATCTGAAGAGTGTTGGCATACAGCTCGGCCAAGGGTTTTTTGCTCACCGGGTTAACATCAATACCCCGTGTCAGCACACAGTCTTGATGCCCGTGAAATAAGCACCCGTGAAACTGGTAGACGGTTCGAGTCTTCTTATCCCAGCCATCTACACGGATGTGTCGTTCTCCTAGAGACATCTCCCGCCCATTAAACTGTGTTTGTAGCTCTATGCCTTGACTGTGTTGTACCCAGGCCAACCACTCTCTGCACTGGACGATGTACACTCTGGTTTTATGGGGCTTGAACCCATCTTCTGCATATCTTATCACAGGAAAACCCGTGGGCATCTTCTGCATCAGTGCCCACAGGTATAGAGCATTGGCATCGTACCCTTTCACACTCTGAACTACTTCACCCCCTCGAATCCTGGTCTTACCTACCTCATGATACCTATGGAATATGATCGAGGGGCCCCCCTACAATATTTTTTCTAACGGTGGTGTGCAGCTCACTCTCCTTATTGGAACATAATGAAAACACTATATTTTTGGGGATGGTTTTAAACAGGTACTTTAGGGTCACCCCGGGAACTGAGATGGCATCTTTGAAAATGTCTACCTCTAAGCCTTTGTAAAATTTAACCTGAGTCTTTAACGCTTTAATAAATGGTCGCACGTCCTTGTTGTTGTACCACCTTAGGAAGTCTGCCAGTGTCGTCATTTGGTTCTCGCGCCATACTCGCTGACAGACATCGTAATCAGCAGCTGAAATGTTGGAGTTTTTCAGCTGTGAATGGAAGGCCTTGTGTGGAGGTAAGCGAGTCTCTTGTAGTTTATCTAATGAGGTGATATACTCGTAGCAAAAGAACCCCTTGGTCTCTTCTACGTCATAGGCCGCTAAATATTTGGCGTAGCTAAATCCTGGGGCTAGATAATTAACTATATCTAAGAATTTCAGTTTTTCTGTGGAAATGGCCATGACATTATTGTTTCTCTTCACTATGTATTTAAAGGGGTCATCAGTGGCAGAGAGGAAGGACTCTATCAAATAAGGCTTAATTAGATTTATATCATACCTCCCCGAGTTAAATCCTATCACCGGCATTTCCTGCATGTACTCGTCTAACTTAGCTATTAGTTTGTGTTCATTTAGCTCTTCTAACCGTGTGTATAACCAGTCGAACTTAGTTCGTAATTCGGCGTACGCTGCATCAGCGATTTGAGTCAGATATTCAACCATCTTTCTCACCAAGTCCAGAGGATTACCCGCTGTGATGTGGCAGACGGGGTCCTCAAACCCCGGGACATTTGATGCTATCGACCAGCTAAGTGGGACATGCTTACCTAAAAATTTGGTGGACTTGGTTTCCCCTGGTAAATTGTTGGTCTCGAAGTAACATTCATAGTCATAGGCAGCCCTATAAGGATATACGTACTTTGGATCTACCTTGACCCCCAATGAGCTAATGGTCTCCCACACAGTCTCTGTAACAGTATAGACCCCTCCTTTATAACTGTTCACAGGGACTCCCCCCTTACAGGTTTTGCTATGATTCTCCATATCCCAGAAACCACTCCACAACTTCCCACATTCACTACACCCAAATGACTTGGCTACTCTATCAAAGTCGTTAATGTACATGAAGTGATCGTTGTATAATAATACCCGCATAATTTTAGTATATTCCCCACTACCGCGAAGTTTGGGGACCAAGGCTTGAGTCTCGTTGAACTCAAATATGTCTACCTTTACCTCAAAACATTTTTCTATAATGGGCATGTCGATAAGCCTAACCCCAGGGAAGTTTTCTAACGACTCTAGTTTCTGGTATTTCTGCCACTGGTTAGCTAAGCGACTGGTATGTTTTCTAAGATCCTTAACGGGTTTCCCTTGGAATACCGCCAGACATCGAAAGAGACAAAAATTGTCAGTGTATGCGTTTTTGTTTGAGTCGTATTGCAAAATATTGATACCATAGTTGTGTCTTATGTAGTCAGGTAAGCCCTGTAGACAACAACCTATCGGGTGCTCATTGATGTGGTATATATAGAAACTAGTTGCGGGGATTGTCTCTACCAAATACGTAGAGTCGGGTCTGTTGTGTAGGGCGTAATTGAACATGTCACTTTCCTGAACTATGTTTATAAAGTCGTCAAAGTCTTGTTCGTTGTTTACTAAAAATGGGACGTCGAGTGCGCAGGCATTATTTGATGAAGAATGGAAAAATCTTAGTTCGTTCGTCTCCTTATGTCTGAGTATCATGTGATGGCTATAATTTACCTTAAATCGGCTTGTCTGACTACTAAACACAGTCGCTAGTTTCTCGGTCCAGTCTATTGGTTGTGTTGAGTCTGGTCGGTGAAAAAAATTATAGGTTGATATATGTTTGTTGATCTTGTGGTGTGTTTTGATACTATTCCAGTTGTCTCTATATGTCTGTTGGATATTATCGACGGTGGGGAGTTTATCTAAAGTCTTTAGCTCCTCATCTATCTCTACTCTCTCATCTATCTCTACGTCGGCTTCCTCTGCTACCACGTGCTCGTTATTGTGTTTCTGTTTCTTAGATGGTTGTGGGTCTGAATGTGCTTTTCTTTTTCTCGATGATTTTTTAGTATCCGTGTTTGATGTTGAAGGTATATTGTCCATATGTGTTGGAGGTGTAGTGTCCATGTTTAATGATGCTGGTGTAGTTGATGTCGTGGGTGTCTGGTGGTGTGTTCTTAAATGGTGTTTTAGGTTGTCTTTTCTGTTGTATAAGTGACCGCAGATGTGGCATGTGTGAGTTTCGGTTTTGTGGACTGTTCGAATGTGACGTGTGAGATTGTGGCGTTCAGTGAAGCCTTTGTTACATGTAGGACACAGGTGGATATTCTTCTGATTAGTGGCCATGCTTTCGGTTGATAATAATGTAAATTACTGTTAGTCGGCTGCTTGTTGCGAGTTGGTACACTTCTTTATATTTAACCACCTGCGCTTTTTATAATAGTGGTTGTTTGCGTACAAGGATACTGGTTCTTTCTAGTCTACCAGGTTGACCACGTACACCTGTGAAAGTAGCAATCACAAAAATTGTTAGTTTTCACCAATAATTTTTAAGTTTCATATTTTTTATTGAGCTAACAACCGATATCACACATGGGTGAAATATAATTTTAAATAAGTTGCCATTAGGCAGACAGTGACACAGCCATATATAAAGTTAATCTTTATTGAGAATGTGAAGTTAAGAACATTTTTTTTTTTTCTTCTAACTTTAGCAAGACACAATCAATATAGTTTGACACTTGGTCTGGACATTACATTTAAAGATGAAGAACTCACAAGACCGGAACATACTTTGCTAACACTGAATATGAAAGACCACAAGATATGACTGATTGAAGTTAACAGGCCATCTAGAGTAAAAAAAAGAAAAAATCCCAACCCCGTAGTGTCCATAAGAAAACAGAGAGAGAGAGAGAGAGAGAGAGAGAGAGAGAGAGAGAGAGAGAGAGAGAGAGAGAGAGAGAGAGAGAGAGAGAGAGAGAGAGAG
Organism: Cepaea nemoralis; assembly: GCA_014155875.1. Lineage (NCBI taxonomy): Eukaryota > Metazoa > Mollusca > Gastropoda > Stylommatophora > Helicidae > Cepaea > Cepaea nemoralis. The sequence goes on from JACEFZ010015440.1 coordinate 18,671, forward strand.
CTAGAGAGAGCGAGATAGAGCGAGAGAGAGAGAGATAGAGAGAGAGATAGAGAGAAAGAGTGAGATATTTGTTCTAGTGTTGTCTTCATATCACTGGAGTAGTACATGAACTCATAAAATTGGTTGTGTTAGCTAGCAAGGCTACCATTATTCACACATATACATATACATACATGTATACAGATATCCGTATACATTCATACCTGTTTGTAGTACCAACTCGCTGGCGGCGACCCTTCGCTTGGTCAGACACAAGGCAATGCTGCTTGTCGGCAAGCTCGACTAGCTGGTGGCGGCCCTTTGATAGGTTAGATACAAGGCGCTCTGTGGAAGCAAGACACAATACATTACCAACCAACCTTACCACGAAGGGCGCACACATAAGTACACTTAGCCGACCACACACACACACACACACACACACACACACACACACACACACATGCATATATATATACATACACACATACACATTCACAGTTGCATACATACACACATACAAATAGACATACACATATACATATACACTCACATACACACGTGTACGTATATACATACATAAATATATACATACACACCCATACATACTCACACACAGCCATATATACAGATATACATACATACTCACACACACACATACAGACATATAGACACACATATACATACACAGTCGCATACACATAACCACACCTACATACATACACACACACACACACACACACACATAATATAGACATATCTACAGACAGACAGCCAGACATACATGCATACAGAAAGACAGACACACAGACGCACAGGCTCACACACGAGCATATGTTTTACCAACAAGACAATATACTCACCTAGTGCAACTATGGTCCACGTCTGGTTTTCCTCCACTGTATCTTCTTCAGCGTCCTGGGCGAATGTGGCTTGTATAGCGAATATTCCCAGTATATATAGTGAGTTGTGCTGATGTGGACTACACCAACTGACACCATGTATTAATCCGCGCACTGCAATGAGGCTTAATCCTATAAGCGCCTGCCAGCAATTATGAGAAGAAATTAAAGTAGTGCTATTGATTTTTATTGGGTGCCCGACAATAGGTGTTAAGCTGTTAATCCTCTATCGACATTCATATGGCCTTTTATTAATATCACGAACTATTTGCAACCGCGGATATATCAATAACATTAATAATCCACCTAGTCCATTACGACGACGATAAGCTCCTGGATTAGTTGTTAGGAGAATCAGTATTGATTTTTTGTCCCACATTGTGCATGTACATCTCTGTGTGTTTTTTAAGTTTTGACATTTTACGGAAAGAGTCGTTTGGCCCTTATTATTACGAGTATATAACCGCTATTCGTTGGTCCGCTGACTGGACTAGTGGGCAGTCACCAATAACCAGCTGTGTGGGCACTCAGCAATGAAGACCTACCCACCTATGCGACGTATTTTATGGGGTTCGATCCTGCCCCCGCGCCCGCCGCCCGCGACCGACCCTGCGCTCGCCGCCCGCCCCGCGCGCGCCTCTGCTTGTCTTTTAATTTAATTTTTTTTTAAAAATTAGTTAAAATATACACACACACACACACTCAGTTATCTGCCCTTAGAAACATGTCTTTTCTTAGATGTATCAACCCTTACATATGACTTAGATACCCACCCTACCCAAACCGCCCTGGCCCCGAGCTGGATTGGGGACAATCCAGCGAGGTCAATCCAGAAATTATAATTAGGAGAAGACAAAAACCCTAACCCCCTAAACCCTAACCCCCTAACCCCTAAGCCCTAACCCCTAACCCTAACCCCTAACCCTAACCCCTAACCCTAACCCTAACCCTAACCCTAACCCCTAACCCTAATCCAGCTGGATTGGGGTCAATCCAGCACCACAATCCAGAAAATATAATCAAATACCAGCTAACCTACTACTCACATACAGCTTTACTATGGAAATGGTTGCATGAGATACAAAGCTGTTCTGCACGCTGAAGCTGTTTTCTGTACATTGAGTACACCAGGACACAAAGATATAGTTAGATACATACAGCTGTATCTCTATGCACGGATACTTTAGGACACAAAGCTGCAGCTTGGTACATGATACAAATTTATACTATACTAATCTATCTGTGAATGTATGTGTTTGAACATGCATAGTATGAAGTGTGAGTGTGAACTTGATGGGAGTGGCATTTTGCTTAATCTGTGAAATTTTGTCTTTAACAAAATGTGTGGAAAATATGTGTGTATTGAGGTTTTCGTAACAAATATCTGGCCTGTTTCTGCTCCGTGGCTAAGGACGCAGTTCGTAATCCCACGTACCCTCGTTCAAAACGCCGTTGTGGTCAATTTGTCAGCGGATTGCCTTAGCGTTTTATTTTTACAAATTGGAAGTGTGCCAGTCGTTCAGAAAGCATTGGCAAACTACTGAAAGCAAACGTGCCAAGATATCGTTGACTGCAATTTACTATTATTCTATTTGGCTAGTACAACAAGCCGGAAAAAAATTTCATTATGTGATAGTTAGTATTTTATGAATATTACCGAATTGATAAAACAGTTAATGTTTTTTCGAAGAGAAATAGAGAAATTAGTTAGAAAATTATATTGCTCCAAATCTAAAGCTATCACTTTTATAAAATTTTAAAGATTTCTTAAAGTTTTTGTCTTGTTCATTAAAAGGCTTATAGCTGCAATTAGTTCTTTGAATATTTTATGAAAGATTAGACAAATACTGAAATTATTTAATTACACAATAATGTCAGGTTAGTAAAAGTAATGTCCCTTGAAATAACTTATGTTGTAATGTCCCTTTGCAATATTTTAATTCGATATCTTTCTTACAAATGTGGGTTTATTTCGCACAAGACTGTGTTTACAAGGTGCGTTGCGTGTTTTCCTTTCATCATCATCATTAAGTGCCCTTCCAACTGGCGTAGGCGTTCATGGCTCTACACAGATCATGGTCTTTGGAGTTCTGGATCAACTCTGCTGATGATATCCCGCCATGACACTGACTCAATCCGTCCAGCAAAATTTCTCTTGATCTGCCTCTGCCTCTCTTCCCCTCGACTTTTCCAGTTGTCACGATGTTCACCAATGTCTCTCTTCTCATCACATGACCAAAGAAAGTTGTTTGTCTCTGTCTTATTATTGTATATAGTCTTCTAGTTTCATTAACCTCTTTTAGGCAATCGCTGTTAGTTATTCTAGCAACATTCGTCTCAAAAACTACATCTCTGTTGCTTCTAAGTTCTTCCTAATTTGTTCATTTACATTCTAAGATTCACTGTCATACAGCAAATCTGGTTCTATATAGCATTTCCGTACTCTCTTTCTTTAATTCTTTGATAGTGACTTATTGCATAAGATACTCTTCATTTTCTGAAACTTTGAATGCCCTATTTTGCTCTTAATCTCTGTTGTACAGCTTCCATCTGATGTTATAAGTGCCCCTAGGTATTTAACATTATCCGCTTGGTTAAGAATTTTCCCTTCTATTTCTACTCGCTTGTCACATTTTGGTGTCACCATTTTCTTTGATGCCGTGTTCCGTGGTTTAGGTGTTACACGACTTTCTCCGTAATCCCGTATACTCTCGTGAGTAACGTGACGTTACGCGAGAATCGGTAGCGGTTCTCTCCCGGTCGGTAACTTACGGGGTATTTGAGCCGGTCGCTCAGAAAACAATGACAAACTACTGAGCGTAATCTTGCCAAGAAATCAACAATCAGCTGAAAGATTCTGATGTTGACAGCGATGTCCTGTAAAGGATATGCGAAAACGAAACAAAAAATTCTTTGATATCACCATTGTTACCGTTTTCTTGATATTCAAGGAGAGTCCTTTCTTTGCACTCTCTGTTAATACAATGTTCAACAATTGTTGTAGGTCTGTTGCATTATCCGCCACCAATGCTGTGCCATCTGCATAGCGTATACAGTGGTACCTCGGGTTACGAACTTAATTCGTAGCAGAACTCGGTTCTTAACCCGGAACGTTCGTAACCCGAAACATTGAAATCAATGAAATAAAGACAATCCGTTTCAAGATGAAAGAATAGTTCTTTTTTTTTTATTAACATCCGGTCGTTTACCTGACAAAACGCAAAGAATACGTGTTCTTCACGTATTAAATAAAGAGAAATAAAACAACCAAATGAATTAAATGTATAATAAAATAGAAAGATTTAGTCTATCTTTATTACCAAGAAAACGATCATGGGAAATTTGTCACTTTCTTTGTTATTCTGAATCATTTGTTTCAGGAGTAGTTTGTCGCTGATTCTTGACAGCCGACTGGGAATCTTTCATGCATCAAGAAACTATCAAGGGAAATATGTCGCTTTCTTTGCTGGAGAATCTTTCTGAAGTGAGCCATCGTGTTATCATTCATCGGATTTACTGCCCTGTTAGCTACAAGTTTGTTTGGATGATGGTTCACAACGAGGTCTTCGATGTCTGCCCACTTGCTGCAAATTTCTGTAATCCTGGCAGTTGAAACGGTCACTGACTCCTCATCATCGGACGACTGTTCCTCCTTTAATGTTTTTAGCTGTTCATTCTTAAGATCATCTGTTTTACTGTTTGTACTATACGCTATCTGTTGTCTCCAACGTTACACCTTGCTCTCTCTCTCTCTCTCTTTCTCTCTTTCTCTCTCTCTCTCTCTCTCTCTCTCTCTCTCTCTCTCTCTCTCTCTCTCTCTCTCTCTCTCTCTCTCTCTCTCTCCGCCTTCGTTCGTAACCCGAGGCACTGTTCGTTACCCGAGACATAAAATTTTCGAAGTTGTTGTTCGTAACCTGAATTGTTCGTGACCTGAGGCGTTCGTAACCAGAGGTACCACTGTATTGTTTATATTATAACCCCCGATTAGTATTCATGGCTTCTCTTTGATCTCTCTCATTATTACTTCGCTATTGAGTGAGAAGAGATCCGGTGACAAGACACACCCCTGTCGTATTCCTAGCTTTTTCTTTTCGTAACTACCCTCTTTATTTGCCGTTTAAATTGCTTCTGTTTGGTTCCAGTAAATATTCTTTATTATTCTTAAGTCTTTCCCATCAATGGTGATATCTTCCAATATTTTAATCAGCTAATCATGTTTTACTTTATCAAATGAAGCACAAATATGTCTTTCTGTGTCTCTATTGATTTTTCGATTAGTGTCCATAATGTATATATTGCATTGTTTGTATTCTTTCCTTCCACAAATCCATACTGCTCTTCAACAATTTCCATGTTTATTTTCTTTCTTTTATTTCTCATTATAATTCTGAGTTGAAGCTTAGTGACATGGTTTATGGGGTTAATAATACGAAAACCTTCACATTCAATTGCTCCTGGTATTTTTTGGTATAGATATAAATACAGATTTCAGCATATCGCTCCGTAGATATCCACTGCTGTAAATATCATTCAACACTTTGGTTAATATATCTACCCCAAATTCTCCCAATACTTCTAATTCTTCTATTGTGATTTCATCTGGCCCAGCTGTTTTTCCTTTCTTCATATGTGTGATAGCGTCAGCGACTTCTTCTTTTAGAATAGGTGGGCCTTCTAATTTACTTTTTTCTGTTAATTCTTCCATTTCTCCATTATATAATTCTCGTATATACTCATTCCACCTCTTCTTTATAGCATCTTCCTCCAATATTTTTTCTGTTTTTTTTATTTTAAACACCCCGTATTTATTCTTATTTTTCTTCATGTGAGCTCAGTGATTTGCCTGTGTGTATTGTTTGTATCTTTAATAGAATTTAATTCAATTTTCTTGCACTGCTCGTTAATCATTCTTTTGCCTTCACACAATTATCTCTTATTTCTTTACATATCTTATCATATTCTTGTTTGTGAATTTTACTCTGGTGTCTTTTGGCCACCAACTTCAAGATTTCTTCAGTCATCAATGTCTTCTTAGCTTGTTGGCTTCTCTACGGTAGTATTTCTTTGCTCGTTTGATGAATGGAGTCCCTTAACATTTCCAATCATTTGTTTATGCTTTATATTTTAGCTATTGCATTTAATATATTTTTTCACAGTCACTCTGTATTGTTCTTGAATTTCTTTATCTACCTTCAAAACCTCTTTATCTCATGTCTCATGTTGTTAACCACTGTTTGTCCTCACTTCAGTTTTCCTTTTATTAGCCCACATAGTGGTATATGCTCACTGTTATAGTCAGCACCCGGCATTGTCTTTACATTAATTAACGCATTTCAAAAACTTTTATTAATAAGTATGTGATCAGTTTGGTTTAGTATTTTCTTATCAGGGCTTTTCCATGTGTAAAGTAGTCCTTTATGGTGTTTAAACCAGGCTTTTCCAATTATCATATCATTGATATTTGCCCATTCAATTAGTTGCTCTCCTCTTTCATTGTTTTTGTACGAAACCATAATTCAACACTATATCCTAAATTTTTTCCTTTCCTAATTTTGCATTCAAATCACCTGGTATTGTGTTTATATCTTGTGATTTAATTTGAAACATCGCCATTTCTACTTCATCGTAAAAATGTTGTATTTCTTCATCACGTCTGCTTGCTGTTGGGGCGTATACTTGTACAATATTTATATCTAGTTGGTGCCTTTCAATTTAACCATAATAACTCTATCTGAAATACACCAGTGATCACTAAGTGACTTGGCTGTTTATTTATCAAATATTAGTCTTACTACTTTTTCGTGTGTATCCCCTCCAGAATAAATTATTGTGTGTTTGACGATTATAATTGTGCCCGATTCCTTCCAGCTCATCTCACTTATGCCTAGGATATTCAGTTTCATGCTTTCCATTTCGCTTATAACATTGGGCAACTTTCCAAGCTCATTTAACGTTCTAACATTCCATGAACATCCCATGATGTGTGTGGGGGTTTGGGTATGGGTGTGTGGGTGGGGGGATGCGTGTATGGGTGGAGGATGTGTGGGTGGGTTGGGAGATGTGTGTGTGTGTAGGTGAGGGATGTGTATGTGTGGTTGGAGAGATATGTTGGTGAGTGGGGGAATGTGCGGGCGGGTGAGGAATATGTGGCTGGGTGATATTGAGGGGGGGGGGGGAATGTGTGTGTGTGTATGTGAAATGTGTTTTGGTGGATGGTTGGGGTGTGTGGGTGTTGTTGGGTAGGGGGATATGTGGATTGGTAGGTGTGTGGAGGTATTTGTAGGGTGTGTGGGAATGTGTATGTGCATAGAGGATGGGTGTGTGGGCGGGGATGTGTGTAGGTGGGGGATGTGTGTATGGGGAGGTGTGTGTGGGTGGGGGATGTATGTGTGGGAGGATGTGTGTGGGGGATGTGTATGGGGGAATGTGTGTGTATGGAGGATACATGTGCGTTCGTGGGTAATGTGTGGTTCGGTATGGGATGTGTGTGTGTGTGTGTGTGTGTGTGTGTGGATGGGGGATGTGTGTGTAAATGGGGGATGTATGTTTGTGTTCGGGATGGGTGTGTGGGTAAGAGATGTGTGTGGATGGGGGAATGTGTTTTTGGGTGCGGGATGGGTGTGTGGGTGAGGGATGTTTGCGTGGGTGGGTGGGGGAGGTGTGATTGGTTGTGGGATGTGTGGTGGAAGGGTATGTGTAGGGTGTGGGGAATGTGTTGGTGGGGGATATGTGTTTTGCGGGGTAGTTGGCGGATGCTTTCGTGTAGCTAGGTGGGTGGGGGATGTGTGTGGTGATGGAAGCCTTTAGGATGTATGGGTGGGTGGATGTGTGTGGGTTTGGAATTGCTGTGTGGGTCGGGGTGTGTGTATGAGGGGGGATATGTGTGTGGGTGGGGAGGTGGTTGTTGGGTTGTTGGGAATGTGTGTGTGTGTGGGGGGGGTGTGGATGGGTGGAGGATGGGTGGGTAGGTGAAGGATGTGTCGGTTGTTGAGGGTGTGTTTGTGTGTGTGTGTGCGTAGATGATGTGTGGGTGGTTGGGGGTGTGTGGATGTTGCTGGGGGTTGGGTATGTGAGTGTGGGTGGGTGTTTGAGGAGGGATGTGTGTTGGTGGGTGTGTATACGTATGTGTGGGGGATGTGTGGGGGATGTGTGTGTATGTGTATATATGTGTGAGTGCATACGTAAACATTTGTCATTGAATTTGTGATTGTGATTGAGTATATGTATATGCGAAGGAGTGTGTATTTGTGTGTTATCGAGCGAGTGCAAAACTGTAAGTGTGTATGTAAGTATGATGTAAATGATGTAAGTATGTATGCAGGTATGTGTGTTTTTATTAATGTGCAAGTGTACGTGTGTCTGCCTGTCTCGTAACTTGGTAATATGCATTGTTTATGTTTACAGCATTTATTTGACAATGTTATTTTTTCCTATGTGAATGTATCATGCACTATTGATGAACGAAAAATGAGTGATTGGAAGGGCCGAATGTAAGATGGGCCTGCGTGCCCAATTTGTTATCTTTGAAAATAAAGTTCGATCGTTCGTTAGTTCGTTGGTACCTATTTTTAATTTATTTGTTTTAGTTAATATTTTGCCTTCAGTATCTAAATGGCGGTTATGGTGTCACCTGTGACTCACGACTGTACCCACCGGTAGAGTGTGTCCTACGATAGCCATTGCCGTCTTTTACTGCCATTGAAATGTGTTTTGTCATGTAGTCTTGAGACGATAATGCTAAACTACTGAACGTAAACGTGCCAAGATATGACACACAACAAGCCTACAATGGGTGACGTTGTGATATTCTAGTATGGGTCTAGGGTGAGTCGCGTGGTCAGTGGTTGCACACCCGCCTCACACGCCAAGGATCTGGAGTTCGTTCCCGGGTTCAGTCACTAATGGCGAGCTCAAACGCTAGCGAAACTCGAGTCTAGTGCTTCCAACCTGACGTGGACAAGGTCCAAGGTTCGTACCCGAATACGATAAGCGTTGCCAGTAGGGGGTTGTGCTCAATCTTTGTAACACAAATCCCGAAACAACCAAATAAATCAATATGACAAACAGCCAAAAAATGCTGGGGTTGACTGTGATGTCCTTTATAGGATATGCAATTAACTGTTTAAATGCTTTATTTAGCCTGTAAAACAGGCGGCCAAAAATTTCTGTATATTTACACTAGTCAGCTAATGTCATTGAAAGAATAAAACATTGCATGTTATATCTAAGAGAAATAGAAAAATGAATTAGAAAATTACACAAACTCTAAATATTTCTTAAATGTCGTTATTATTTTATTTATAAAACACATAGTTATCAGTTAATCTTGTTTTGAAAGTTTGTAAAATGTTAAGAAAAATAATATAACCGTTCAAATTGCATAATATAGTCATGATATTGTTAGTAATTTCCTTTGATATAACCTATGTTGTTATGTCCCATTGCAATATTTTAATTACATGTCTTTCTTTATCATGTGGTTTTATTTCATACAAAACTGTGTTTTTACAAAGTGAATTGTGTGTTTTCTTTTACATTTACAAAATACAGCAAAACCCCCTCTCTAATCGTTTGTGTAATGACTGCATACTATTTATGACATTACATGCATTAATTCTTCGTAGATAATTAAATGCTAGTTTGCATTCAAAAGTTGCGCATAAATAGGAATTGTATGTACCCCTTTTCAAACATTAAGTTTTTATTGTTAGAACCTACAAACAATCGCTTTAGACATATTGTTTGAGTTATGTCTCTTGGAACAATAGACCATTCATCGACATTTTCGTCCTCTCAAATCCATGGACACAAATATTTCGTTAGAATGTTCCACTGTACGCAAGAAATCTTATAATATTTAAGCATTCAACACGGAAGCCGAGCTAGTGTAGTGGCTAGATGCTCGCCTGTCGGCTCGGTGGTCATGAGTACGAATCTGCAGCGGGGCGGAATTTTACAATGGATCTGGCCTCCCTGGTCGTACTTGGCTAATGAAGGCTAGTCGTCGCAACGTCCTTTGTTTTCAGACATTATATTCTTTAAAACTGCACTACCTCGTGTTACTGTATTTTATTTACTTTACTAAAGCTTTACCACAGACAAGCTAGGAAACATCTAATGGCAATAGAAATTAGATTTCTGAGGAGAATGCACAAAATGCCATGGATGGACAGAAAAACGAATGAGAAAGTTCTTTCAAGGAACAAATGAAAACCAAAAACAAACGTAAGCTGGATAGAAACATTAAACGCAAATAGTCCAGTTTTGTTTTAAAATCATGGTACGATGAGAAATAAACTTGAAAACTTAGTGACCATTAGGAAACTTGACGAGAAAAGGGGATGTGGAAACGAAGAGATATATGCCAGGATGGCTTAGCATAATCCAGACAAAAACAAAGACCCGGCATAGACTGGCAACGGTGTGAGATGGCGAAACTAATAAGTCTAAGTGTATTATTCACATTGCACATGAAGGCGATACATTTGCCAATAGCGGAATAAAAACGATTATTATAGTGCGATATTATCGAGCAGTTAACACGGAACAGTCATAAAACCTGATGGGAGATGCCTTGAAGAGATTAGAATAAGAATTGCCATTGCGAAGGTAGCCTTTTGCAAGATGAAAAACATACTGACCAATAAATATATATCAATTGAAACGAGCAAAAGAGTGTTGAAGTGCTACATAGAACCTACACTTTTGTATGGAGTGGACAATGAGCAGTCAAGCTGAAAAACATCTGATGGCTGTGGAAATGTGGTTTCTGAGGAAAATGCAAAGAATGCCATGGACAGCCAGAAAAACTAATGAACAAGTCCTTCAAGAAACAAATAAAGATCGTAAACTGATTAGAGTCATTAGACGTAGACAGGCAACATTTTGTGGGCATGTTATGAGAAGAAATGATTTGGAGAACTTGGTGACGACTGGCAAGATCGAAGGGAAGAAACCAAGGGGAAGAATGAGAAGTAAATACCTGGATGACTTGGCCACGTGGCATGAACGAGGCAGAAACACGGAGCTAATCCACGACTCTGGTGATCGAGTGAGATGATAGAACATGCTTATCGGCATGGCACATGATGGATGGATTATCGAGCACACACTTGGCTAAACCTAAACATATATAGAAGTAGAAAATCTTAACAGAAATCTCTATTTATTTGGAGGGGATTGTGAGAACGCCCTCCCCCTTACTAGAAAATTGCGCACTCGAGTCACTTATCACGTTTATGGCGATCGCAGGCGTTAACCCAACCAAAGCGCAAAGAAAGGGCCTCAACCTGTGAGCACTATCATGTTATTATGTTTTCCCCCACAATTCTCCAATATTGTGATTCCATTCCCCATTCCCCCATAGGGGAAGGGGACTCACTTCTTTAATGTTGGTTTCAAACATTATCTTTCATACAAAGTAGTGTGTATTTAGATGGTGTGTAACATTAACACTGTTATAGTGCAGACATGACGAGGGTCGGCTAGGAAATGAGGAAAGACAACTTTAGAAAGTTTAATTGGGTTTTAAAAATAAAAGAAATTAGAATAAACCGCATGAAATCGCACGGAATTGACATAGGAGAGAATTCAGTTAAAAGTAGGTTGGTAACCAAAACAAGCTGAAAGGGTAGTTAACGTCTGAAGTCCGACCTGATTTAACAAATTAGGTTGTCATAATAAAGAAAACTCTAGCCTGCAAATTTCGCGGCCACTGCATAAGCAGGCGGCCCTTAATTCCCCCCCCCCCCCCCCCACCCCGGTTCATACCACCGAAAGTGGAATTTTGTTTTTCCCCGCGTTTCCATCCTTGTTCAGGATATTGCTGTCAACCATAAGCATCTTCAGTTGTGTATCATTCCTAGGCTAGATTCGCTCATCAGCACGCCACGACTTTCTGAGCGACCGGATCCATACTCTCATAAGTCACTGGTACGACTCGAACCGATTCCAATTCTCGAGCGCTCTCGTCAACCACGAGAGTATTCTGGGTTACGGAGAAAGCTGCTAACCCCTAGGCCAGGGAGCCCGGCAAGGTGGAATATACATTATAGCTTTTTGTGTAGTGGTGTGTCTGTGTATGTTTGTTCTGTGCTGACGAAGGCTTTAGCAGCAACGTCCATTTTGTTTCTTGTAATCGTCTTCTAGTAAAGCTCACAATTTATCTCTCGTCTTTTTTTGTGTGTGAGTCATTCATACACCACAAGGTACTATATTGGCAATAAATGATAGTTAATTGTTTTTTAATTTTTTACGCGAACATGAAAACAATATTTATATCAGTAACATACTTCCAACAAGACAAATATCAGAATTACTTTCTGCTGATCAACAGAATCAACAACACATCAAACTTTGTTCTTGCCATCAACGACCTGGGCTGCTCACAATGTATAAATGACTGGATGTACAAAATAACATTGGCAATGAGTCACCCTTTCCAGATGTAACAATCAACAAGAGGCTGTAGAAAGAGAATTTAACTGAAATGGCAAAGCATGTTACGTGAGTCCTACTGTATATCTGATGTAATATCATTAAGTCTGACCTCCTGAACCTGACAGGAAAACACACGAATAAATAAAACACGAAGAGTGGTTGTTAGTGAGTGTCTAAATTCACATGAATGTAGGCTGTCTACATTCACACCAGCATCCCCAGTCTTGGCTTGATACAAGTCTGGTTGGCTCTGTTATGGCTGCTTTTTTTTTTTTTTTGGCTGAGAGAATACATTATAGGGATTTTTGGCCTTTTAAATGTTTTTGTTTTTTGTTTTTTGTTTGTTTTGTGTGTGTGTGTGTGTGTGTGTGTGTGTGTGTGTGTGTGTGTTTGTTTGATGACATATGGCCTTTATATTTTATGGGCCAGTAAAATAAAGTTAATTTTTCATGATTGTTTTTTCCAACGTTTATTTCATACAAAGCAATGTGTATTTACAAGGTGTAATGTGTGTTTCTTTTGTTTGTGTATATCATAGAGCGTTTTCATTTGATAGTGATTGATTGATTGATCTAGGAACCGACATCACAGCATTCGGGGCATTCCCATAGGCGCTCGGTCCCCATCCTCAGCAGCCAGCGAAGAGTTCCAACACTACAGGTAGCAATCTGATTATATGTCCGTCTCGCCTTTCCTCTGAGCGTCGAGCGTCGGCCAGATCCCATCGTCACTCCTCTCTGCCTCATTCTTGCGAGACCATGATAATCCATTTGCTCCTCCGAGGTATACACGTGCTCCCACAAGGCCGCAACCACGTCTGCCTTGTCATGCATCAATACTCCACCAAGTTCTGCCGAGCCAGCCAATCTGTCCGCCTGTTCATTCCCCAGCACAACGGCATGCCCCGGAGAAAAGATCTAGGCGATGCTTGTCACCCGTGACCTCCGAAGCGAAGCAAGCCACTCTGCACGAAGCATGCCTGTCCTCACCTTCCTCAGCATGCTTTCTGAGTCAGTTACAATCACGATGTGTGTGTGTATCGTATTCTCGATCCAGAGGTGCCGTTTGTTAGTATTGTCGCTGCCGTGGTCCAGTTTATACAGGCTTGGAACATGGCATGAATTGGTAACAAGCGCGGTCTGCAGGAGGAGACCGTGCGAAGTGATCTACCACGGCATTGGTCACAACAGCGTGAAAAAGTATTCTAGACGTTTTGTGCGAGGACGAAACGTCACCTTGATCAGTTGGACTCGAGCTATGGTCAGTGTAGGACCTAGTTCGGAGTAAAATAGCATGGATAACACAATGCCGCTCTTTTAGAATAGTTAATGTGTAGGCACTGTTGTGTATATTTGTGAATCTTTTGTGGAACAAATGATTGTGCTATCGATAGTGTCAGGTGTTTAGTATTAGTAAAATAGAGTGTGAACAAACTATACCAGTGTTGTTTTATGGTAGCTACGTGGAGTTGGTCTAAGTAGTTAACGATTGTAGACTGTACAAGATGGAAAGGCTCAACGGCCAGAGAAGTAGAAGGAGAGATGTCTATTCAAGATCAAGATTAAGCATCTATAGAGATATAAACGAAGAGCCACTGAAATAGCACAGTGGTGGCGCGTCAAGATGATATTGTCGTCCAGGGTTTGTGAAGTTATCATATCGCACAGAAACCAAGTAAAGAAACATTCTCAAATGTCACCACTGACCAACAGTTGATAATGCCATATGCCGCTGAATGAGAAACCCCAGCCGCTCCCTGGCAGTCACATGTGTGAATAAAACAATTACATACATATTCGTTTTATGATAATACTAGCTGACCCGGCCCGGCTTCGCCCAGTCCCTGGTGGGGAGCATCTAATTTAACTCATATAAGTAGTCATATAAGTTCTCGTTCCCGTTACCGTCTGTCTGTCTGTCTGTCTATCTGTCTGTCTGTCTGTCTGTCTTTCTGTCTGTCTGTTTGTCTGTCTGTCTGTCTGTCTGTCTGTCTGACCCGGCCCGGCATCGCCCAACTCCTGGTGTGGAGCATCTCATTTAATTCATATAAGTAGTCATATAAGCTCCCGTTCCCGTTCCCGACTATCTATCTGTCTGTCTGTCTGTCTATATGTCTGTCTGTCTGTCTGTCTGTCTGATCCGGCCCGGCTTCGCCCAGCCCCTGATGGCGAGCATCTCATTTAATTCATATAAGTAGTCATATAAGTTCCCGTTCCCGACTGTCTGTCTGTCTGTCTGTCTGTCTGTCTGTCTGTCTGTCTGTCTGTCTGTCTGTCTGTCTGTCTGTCTGTCTGTCTGTCTGTCTGTCCTGTCTGTCTGTCTGCCTGTCTGTCTAATCATTTATTGGTTGCAGTTAGAACAACCTTAGATAAACGAAGACCAACTTACAAAAAGCATTAGAAAGAGCACTTGAAAGGTCTTTACATCTTCCCCAACAATTAACTTGGGTAAATGGAGCGGCGGCAGCAGCATCAGCAGAAGAAGGAAAAGGAGGAGTAGGAGCTGGGAGGAGGAAGAGGGAGGTGGAGGAGGGAGGAGTAGGAGGGAGGAAGAGATAGGCGGAGAGAGGAGGAGGAGGGAAGAGGAGGGAGGAGGAAGGAGGAGGAGGAGTAGGGAGGAATAGGAGGGAGGAGGAGGGTTTAGGAGGAGGAGAGAGGAGGTAGGAGAAGGGAAGAGGAGGGAGGAGGAAGGAGGAGGAAGGATGAGGAGGCAGGAGGAGGAGGCAGGAGGAGCGAGGAGGAGGAGTAGGAGGAGGGAGGGAGGAGGAGGGAGGGGTAGGAGGAGGGAGGAGGAAGGAGAAGGAGGAGGAGGGAGAAGGAGGGAGGAGAAGAACGCAGGGGGAGGAGGAGGAGGGAGATGGAGGAGGAGGGAGGAGGAGGAGGCGGAGGAGGAGGTGGAGGGAGGAGGAGGAGGAGGAGGAAGAGGGAGAAGGATGAGGGAGGAGAAGGAGGGGAAGGATGAGGAGGGAGGAGGAGGAGGGAGGAGGAGGAGGGAGGTGGAGAGAGGAGGAGGTAGGAGGAGGAGGGATGAGGGGGAGGACGTAGGAGGAGGAGGGAGGAGGAGGGAGTAGGAGGAGAGAGGAGAAGAAAGGAGGAGGAAGGACGAGGAGTGATTAGGAGGAGGGAGGAGGGAGGAGGAAGAGGGAGAAGGAGGAGGGAGGAGGAGGGAGGGAGGAGGAGGAGGGATGTGGAGGGAGGAGGAGGGAGGAGGTAGAGGTAGGAGGAGGGAAGAGGAGAGAGGATGAGGAGGGAGGAGGAGAAGGGAGGAGGAGGGATGAGGAGGATGGAGGAATAGAGGGAGGAGGAGGGGGAGGAGGTAGGAGGAGGAGGGAGGAAGGGGGATGAGGGATGAGGGGGAGGACTTAGAATTAGAAGGAGGGAGGAGGAGGGAGTGGGAGGAAAGAGGAGGAGAAGGGAGGAGGAAGGAAGAGGAGTGATTAAGAGGAGGGAGGAGGGCGATGAGGTAGGAGGAAGAGGGAGGAGGAAGGAGGAGGAGGAGAAAGAGGGAGGAGGAGGAGGGAGGAGGGGAAGATGGTAGGAGGAGGGGAGACGAGGAGGAGGATTTTAACGCATATGCCTGTAGACAACTGCAGCGAAAAGGTGGGTCTGTCTATCTATCTGACCCGGCGTGGCTTTGCCCAGCTCCTGGAGGGTAGCGTCTCATTAAATTCATACAACAAAAAAAGTAACTTAAATGAATGTCCTTCCACACACCATCCATTATTTTTAATGAAAACTCTTTCTAATCACCTGCATGACTACAGTAACTTCTTAAGCATAAAAAGATGAGTTACAATGTTATGCATTGTGCATTATTTTTATGAAAACTTTGAAAATGCCTTAAAGATTGTATCATTATTTATTATAACTCATATGCCGGTATATAACTATAGACACAGAGTTTATAAATCTTTGAAAACGATGCAACAATATGACTGTAAGTTATACAGAAAAGTTATTAAAAGTTATGCCCCTTGAAATAACTTTTGCAGAGTTAAGTCCCCTTGCTGTATAGAAATTATAATGAAAAATGTAAAAGTAAATAATATTCAGTAAGCAGCCGATTTCACACTAAAAAATATCACAGTTGGCTGCGCTAGAATGAAAGGAAAACGTATAGAAAATTTCATCTCAATCGGATGGGCCGTTCGCGAACGCATAAAGGACATATGGACATACAGACGGAGATTGCCTTTTATATATAAGATGACATTTATGGCACAGTGCACGTAAACACATATTCCTTGTATATGCTTAATTTCCACCTCCACACGCGGAATGCATGTTACACCTGACAATCTCCCTCAATTAATGACAGAAAGAAGAATGATTACTGATAATATTACCCGGTCTTCGCCAAGCTCATTTAAGAAATAAAAATTACATACAGCAAATTGTGTATTTACAAAGTGTAATGTGTGTTATTTTTGTTTGTGTATATCACAGATCGTTGCTGTTTGTTAGTGTTATATGACATATGTGCGAGTCCAACCAATACGTACATATATACTTATGATAATGTACCTCCCATGTATAGTGCATTTATACACGAACTTCTTCGTACGCGTTTCTTAAATTTGGCCTGTAAAACAGGCCAGAAAAATAATTTAAAGGTAAATTGATTTACTATTAGCTATACGCTAAATAAAAATGAAACCATACATGTTATATCAAAGAGAATAAACAAAATGGGATAGAAAATGTTGAGGCATTTAAAATAAATCCATTACTTTTACACAAACTTTTAAGATCTCAAAATATTTTATCTCCTCTTCATCGGACATATAACTATAACGACTACATTTAAACACTCAGCAACCACATGAAACTTAAAATCTTCAACTCTTGTGTGATTTCAGTGTTAACGTATGGATGTGAGAGTTGGAAATCAACGGTAGCTTTAGATTAAAATTAGATAATTTTGAAAACAAATGTCTTAGAAGAATTCTAAACATCCACTGGACAGACTTCAGAACCAATACACAAATAAGGCAAGAGACTAAGCAAGATACAGTCTCCAATTTTATAAGAATACGCCGTTGGAACTACATCGGCCATGTACTCAGAATGGACAATACAAGACTCCCCTACCAAGCCCTCATATGGACACCAGTAGGGAAAAGAAAACGGGGAAGACCAAGAGAGACCCTGCGTAGAACCATCATCAGAGAAGGCTCATTCACCGGCCAAGTGAACATCCAAGATCTACAACAGGTAGCAGCGAACCGCCAGACATGGAGAGCCATAACCTCTGCCCTCTGCGCCGCCTTGGGCTCAAGAGGAAAGACTAACTAACTAATTTGGCCTGTGCCACTCCGTGTGAAGGTGTTACAGATGCATTTCGTAATCCCACATACCCGCGTTAGAAACACAGCTGCGGGGAATTTTGCAACTGACCGCCTTGCGTTGTTTTGTGACCAATTGGTATGGGGTCTTGCTAATTTAGAAAGCAATGGCAAACTACTGAACGTAAACTTGCCAAGATATCACGAACACCCAAGAATGATGTGGCTGACTGCGACGTCCTGCAAGAGATGTTCAACACTAATTTCCTATTTTTGTTTTTCAGAATGGCTCACGGTTCCCAGAGAAACCAGAACCGCCCCATCAGGTCCCCACGTCCCTGTGTGTCGGTTGTGTTGGGGAATCATACCGACCCCTGGCAAGATCAAGCGCAGAGGTACTACTCTTTGATCTTAACCAAAAGGCCGAGAAGTTATCTTTTCTTGTATTTAGCCTGTAAAACAGGGCGGACAAAAATTGCATCTGAGGCCCAAATTCGTCAGGATTTCACGACAAGGATAAAAAACATTGAATGTTCTATCGGAGAAAAACAGAGAAATGCGTTAGAAAATTATCATTTTTCTAAAAAATATCCAAAAACTTTACAAACTTTTTGAAGATGCCCTAAATGTTTTAAAACATTCTTTATAATCAGTATGACTCTAATTAATTTCTTTAAATATTTTAAGAAACATTAAGATATATAATATAACATTTAAATTACATAATAATCCTCTTAGTAATGTCCCATGAAATAACTTACGTTGTTAAGTCCCTTAGCACAATTTAAATTACATATCTTTCTGTTTAATGTGGCTTTATTTAGTTGAAAACTGTTGTTACAAGGTTCGTTGCGTGTTTTCTTTTACATTTACAAAATACATCAAGATCTCCAAACGTCAAATGCAGCAAGATTCTCTCATTGTTTGTGTTATGACTGCAAACTATTTATTACATTTTGTTTTTTTCACATATCTTTTACAGGACATCGCTGTCAACACCAGCATTTTACCGCTGTTGTTGATATCTTGGCATGATTATGCTCAGTAGTTTGGCATTGCTTTCTGAGCGGCCGGCTCACTTATCCCGTAAGTCACCAACGCGGCGAAAACCGGAATCAATTCTCGCGCTTCTTTACCCTACGTGGATAAACGGGATTACGGAGAAAGTCGTTTAATCTCCAGGCCAGGGAGACCGGTATTTATTACATTACGTCCATTAATTTCTCGCAGACATTGAATGCGGTTTGCATTCAAACGCTGCATATAAATAGGAATTGTAGGTATCCTTTTCAAATATTAAGTGTTTATTGTTAGAACCTACAAACAAACATTTCTAGTAATATTGTGTGTTATTTCTCTTGGAACAATAGGACCATTCATCTATATTAGAATGAGGCAGCGAGATGTGACGAGGGGATCTGGCCGACGCTCGACGCTCAGAGGAAAGGCGAGACGGACATATAATTAGATTGCTACTGGAACTATTAGTGTTGGAACTCTTCACTGGCTGCTGAGGATGGAGACGGAGCGCTTATGGGAATGTCCAGAATGCTGTTATGTCGGTTCCTAAATCAATCAATCAATCAATCTGTATTAGATTGTTCCCCTTAAGTTTACAACATTTTCGACCTCTCAATTCCATGGACACCCCTCTGACATGTCTCCACCCCGTCGTGGTAGAGGGGTTTGCGTGCCCCAATGACCCCAAGAGCTCTGCCGACGGAAGCGCAACTACATGTCGGACAGGCCTTGGGTGAGGGACTAGACCAAGAGAGACACAACCTGCTGTTCTGCAGGTAGACTGAGGATAGCAGCCAGAAGTCCAAATCAGGCGCACGAAGGCAGAAATTCTCGGTCATGACACATACAAGGCTCTCAGATGAGGGATATGGCTGAACGCCTCTAAGCCATTAAACCTCGGAAGTGAGAGCCGGGCCGATACTCACCTACCTCAAAATAGCGGTCTAATGCTGAGTACACTACATGCTGGTCCAGATACTTGTTCGAAGGCTCTCAGCTTGGGGATATGAGGGATCCCCGGATGAGAGGGTCTGGCCTTTTCTCGCTCACTGATGCATGGAGGTAAGGTGTTGAGCCGGCAGCACATGTAGCAAACATTGTGAGCGGTTACTAAAGACCTTTACTGCTCGGGCCGGAGGGAGAATTGTGAAAGAGGTCTCTGGTGCTTTCACTGAAACCACAAGTAGCTTGACTATGGAAGTCATGGCAATAAGTAAAGCAATAACATGGCTCGAGACACAGACATTCACTAGGGCATGTTTCCTTAGCGACTCAATGAAAATGATCAAGAGGATAGAGGTGGGGTGGATCCGAAGAGAATGGTTGCTGTCTCTGGAGCGGTCTCGGCTGGCAAAGATTAGTTTCATCTTCGTGCCAGGGCATGCGGGAGTACAAGGAAATGAGCGGGCTGACAAGCTCGCAGGTGAGGCTACGGTGGGGGGCGAAAGCGCCATGGACCAGGTTGATATTCTGAATGCTCTACGAGAAGTAAGACTTTTGCGTGAACCAAGTGACGACTGTGAATCTATGACCATGGCCAGACTGCGAGAACAGCAAATTAAAAGAGGGATGGCCAAACAAGAACACTACGCAGGAAGCCAAAGAAGATTGATAAACCAACACAGAACTGGTGTCGTCAGCCGCTACACGCTGCAGTATTTGCTGAGGAGGGGATCCGAGCACTTATGGACTGAATGGTTCGATGTGCAGTGAGGATGATCTGTCGACAAACTAACTAACTAACTAAAGGTGGAACAAGCGCCCCAATCGCACGCGATGGTTACGATGAAAGACTGTATCTATACTCATAGACTGAACGTAGTCAAAGGTGGAAGAGCGTCTCGTTAACACGAAATGGAACGCTTGGCTAGCGAAGCCATTACGTGGAAGCCCGAAGCAAAAACTTCCGGAGTGGATGTCTTCCGCAGATTGTCCGTCCCTGGTCTGCATGGAGAGCGGCCAGTGGCCAAACGAAATACCCAATACACGGAAGTGAAGAATTAAAGCAGCCTTGAGCAGGACGTGGCGATTCTTAGGTTGAGCCAGGTACCAGTGAGCCAAGTCTCTGAGCGCTATATGCCGGCTCTGCATTTATGGGAGCCTCCTTGGATGGCGAGGAATGCCCATGGTCTGCCTCTGCCTTCCATTGAGGATGACCGTGATGTCTGACCGTTCTACCTTGACCATCTGAAATGTTGACGACACCACAACAGTAAGAGTCTAATGTCCCTCGAAACTGGAGGAAGCTTAACCTAATTTTAAAATGCCCGTCGAATTCGGATGCGGCAGCCTAAGGGTGGCAAATAAAAACTGGCACAACGCAATTACGTATGAGTGAAATGACCATCGTGCCCGGAAAAGCTCTGACAATTTTGATTTCCGAGCACACGTCCGAACCGAAAGTTCGCTGAGTGGATGTCGTCTGTAGACTGACCGTTCCTGGTTTGTGCAAGGAGTGGCGTGGGGCCAACGAAACGCCCAATACATAGAAGTGAGGAATTAAAGCAGCCATGTGCAGGATATGGCGATTCCTTGGGGGAGCCCGGTACCAGAGCTCCATGAAACGGCTCAGCAATTATGGAAGCTATATGACGCCCTAAATATTGATGGTCACGACATACCAGAGATTCGGTATGCTTATGATACAGTGTTGCTATCCACAACACAGAATGGTATAGAAAACCTAATAGCCTCAACCCAATTGAATAGTGAAAATCACAACTTATATCTTAACATAGCAAAAACAAAGATAATGCATACAGATAAAACTACTATGGAGAAAGAAATATATGTTAATGAGGAAAATTGGAGGTGGTGGAGAATTTTGAATATCTTGGGTTATTGATTACCAAAAACGGTGACACAATGAAAGAAATTAAACGACGACTATCAATTGCTCTTCAGAGACTAAAACAACTGAATAAATTATGGAATGGGACAGACAGATCAACAAAAATTAGATTTTTAAGAGCATGCATCTTTCCCATTGCAACATACGCCTGTGAGACCTGGACACTTACTAAACAAGCTAAACAGCGCATAAATGCCTTTGAATATAAATTTTATAGACGAGTTCTAAGAATATCTTGGGTAAAGAAAAGAACAAATGCATCCATACTTCAAGAGCTGAATATTGAAGAAGGTTGGCTATTAAAGACGATAAAACAAAGGAAATTCAAATAATTTCGTCACTTGAAACGCCACGAAAGTTTGGAGAGAACAATATCGGAGGGGTATATGTCTGAGAAGAGAGGAAGAGGAAGACCAAAGAGAAGATGGGTGCAAGATGTGGCGGATGATCTCCAGATGGGTGTATAGGACACGGAACATCAACACGAGAAGTTTTCCGGAAGGTTGTTATGGGAGTGAGGTTCTGCAGAGGACATGCTACTGAATGAATGAATGAATGAATGAATAAATTAATGAATGAGAGAACTAACAGATATACCATATATTTATGTATGAGAGAACTAAAAGTTGTACCATATATTTATGTATGAGAGAACTAATAGCTGGTATATGTGATGAGAGAACTAACAGATGCACCATATATTAATGTATGAGAGAACTAACAGATGTACCTTATATTTATGTATGAGTGAACTAACAGCTGGTATATCTGATGAGAGGACTAACATCTGTACCAGATATTTATGTATGAGAGAACTAAAAGTTGTACCATATATTTATGTATGAGAGAACTAATAGCTGGTATATGTGATGAGAGAACTAACATATGCACCATATATTAATGTATGAGAGAACTAACAGATGTACCTTATATTTATGTATGAGTGAACTAATAGCTGGTATATCTGATGAGAGGACTAACATCTGTACCAGATATTTATGTATGAGAGAACTAACAGCTGTACCATATATTAATGTATGAGAGAACTAACAGATGTACCATATATTAATGTATGAGAGAACTAACAGCTGTACCATATATTAATGTATGAGAGAACTAACAGATGTATCTTATATTTATGTGTGAGAGAACTAATAGCTGGTATATCTGATGAGAGGACTAACAGCTGTACCATATATTTATGTATGAGAGAACTAACAGATGTACCGTATATTTATAAATGAAAGAACTATCAGCTGACATATCTGACGAGAGGACTAACAGCTGTACCATATATTTATGTATGAGAGAACTAACAGATGTATCTTATATTTATGTGTGAGAGAACTAATAGCTGGTATATCTGATGAGAGGACTAACAGCTGTACCATATATTTATGTATGAGAGAACAAACAGATGTACCATATATTTCTAAATGAAAGAACTAAGAGCTGATATATATGATGAGAGGACTAACGGCTGTACTTTGTACACTGTACATTAGGATACACAGCTGTGGCATGTGTACTTATACATAAAAACACACACATATGTACATGAGGATGGCACATCTGTAGTTATGTATATACAAGACACATACAGCTTTACTATGCAAATGTGTGCATGAGACACAAAGCTGTTCTGTACACTGAATCTGTTTTCTATGTACTGTGTACATCAGGAACATAAAGATATAGTTAGATGCATACATCCATCCATCCATCCATCGTGTGCCATGCCGGTAAGCGTGGGCGGTCCTTTTCTGCCATCTCACTCGATCACTACAGTCGTGGATCATGCTCCGTGTTCCTGCCTCGACTGTACTTCTATATACGGGTACTTGAGGACACAAAGTATTAGCTTGGTACATGACACAATGCTGTACTATACTAATCCATCTGTGAATGTATCTGTTCGAACATGCATAGTATGAAGTGTGAGTGTGAACTTGATGGGAGTGGCATTTTGCTTAATCTTTGAAATTTTGTGTTTAACAAAATGTGTGGGAAATATATGTGTATTGAGTTTTTCATAACAAGTATCTGGCCTGTTTCTGCTCCATGGCTAAGGACGCAGTTCGTAATCTCGCATACCCGCCTTCAAAACGCATGTTGCGGGCGATTTGGCAGCGGATTCGCCTAGCGTTATTGTTTTACGAATTGGAAGGTGTGCCGATCGTTCAGAAAGCAATGGCAAGCTATTGAAAGTAAACGTGCCAGGATATCGTTGACTGAGACTTCCTATACAGGAACTGCAACTAACTGTTATTTATTTGGCCTGTACAACAGGCCGGAAAAAAATTTATTTGGATAGTCAGAAATATTATAGAATATTACTAAAAGGATAAAACAGTGAATGTCATATCGAAAGGAAATAGACAAATTAGTTAGAAAATTCTGACGGCACATAAACTAAAGCTATCATTTAAATAAAAATTTTAAAGATGTCTTAAAGTTGTTATCTCGTTCTTTATATGGGTTATAGCTGCAATTAGTTTTGTGAATATTTTATGAAAGATTAGAGAAATACTGCAATTATTTAATTATACAATAAAGTCAGGTTACTGTTAGTAATGTCCCTTGAAATAACTTATGTTGTTATATCCCTTTGCAATATATTAATTCCATATCTTTCTTTTTAATGTGGGTATATTTCGTACAAGACTGTTTTTACAAGATGCATTGCGTGTTTTCCTTTCATCATCATCATCAAGCGCCCTGCTAGCTGGCGTAGGCGTTCATGGCTCTCCGCATATCTCGGTCTTTGGTGTAATGGAGCAACTCTGCTGATGATATTCCTCCATGCCACCATCTCAATCCATCCAGCATTATTTCAAATATTTCTCTTGGTCTGCTTGTGCCTCTCTTCCCCTCAATCTTTCCAGTTGTCACGATGTTCCCCAATGTCTCTCTTCTCATCACATGACCAAAGAAAGCTGTTTGTCTCTGTCTTATTATTGTATATAGTCTTCTAGTTTCATTAACCTCTTTTAGGCAATCGTTGTTAGTTATTCTGGCAACATTCGTCTCAAAAACTACATCTCTGTTGCTTCTAAGCTCTTCCTAATTTGTTCACTTACATTCCAAGATTCACTGCCATACAGCAAAACTGGTTCTATATAGCATTTCAGTACTCTCTTTCTTTCATTCGTTGATAGTGACCTATTACATAAGATACTCTTCATTTTCTGAAATGCCGCCTTTGCCTGCCATATTTTGATCTTAATCTCTGTTGTACATCTTCCATCTGATGTTATAAACGCTCCTAGGTATTTAACATTATACCCTTGGTTAAGAATGTTCCCTTCTATTTCTACTCGTGTGTCACATTTTGGTGTCACCATTTCTTTGATGCCGGGCTCCGTGGTCTAGTTTTTACACGACTTTCTCCGCAATCACGTATACTCTCGTGAGTAACTTGACGTTACGCGGGAATCGGTAGCGGTTCTCTCCACGTCGGTAACGTACGTGGTATTTGAGCCGGTCGCTCAGAAAGCAATGGCAAACTACTGAGCGTAATCTTGCCAAGAAATCAACAATCAGCTGAAAGATTCTGATGTTGACAGCGATGTCCTGTAAAGGATATGCGAACACGAAAAAAAAAATTTCTTTGATATCACCATTGTTACTGTTTTCTTGATATTCAAGGAGAGTCCTTTCTTTGCACTCTCTGTTACTACAATGTTCAACAATTGTTGTAGGTCTGTTGCATTATTCGCCACCAATGCTGTGCCATCTGCATAGCGTATACAGTGGTACCTCGGGTTAAGAACTTAATTCGTTCCAGAACTCGGTTCGTAACCCGAAACGTTCGTAACCCGAAACATTGAAATCAATTAAATAAAGACAATCCGTTTCAAGATGAAAGAATCGTTCTTTTTTTTTTTTTTATTAACATCCGGTCGTTTACCTGACAAATCGAAAAGAATACTTGTTCTTCACGTATTAAATAAAGAGAAATAAAACAACCAAATGAATTAAATGTATAATAAAAAAGAAAGATTTAGTCTATCTTTATTACCAAGAAAAGGATCATGGGAAATTTGTCACTTGCTTTGTTATTCTGAATCATTTGTTTCAGGAGTAGCTTGTTGCTAATTCTTGGCAGCCGACTGGGAATCTTTCTGCACCAAGAAACTATCAAGGGAAATATGTCGCTTCCTTTGCTGGAGAACCTTTCTGACGTGGGCCATCGTATTATCATTCTTCGGATTTACTGCCCAGTTAGCTACAAGTTTGTTTGGATGATGGTTCACAACGACGTCTTCGATGTCTGCCCACTTGCTGCAAATTTCTTTAATCCTGGCAGTTGAAACGGTCACTGACTCCTCATCATCGGACGACTTCTCCTCCTTGAATGTCTTTAGCTGTTCATTCTGAAGATCCACAATGTCATCTGTAGTACTGTTTGTACAGTAGGCGATCGTTTGTCTCCAACGTTACAACTTGCTCTCTCTCTCTCTCTCTCTCTCTCTCTCTCTCTCTCTCTCTCTCTCTCTCTCTCTCTCTCTCTCTCTCTCTCTCTCTCTCTCTCTCTCTCTCGCCTTCGTTCGTAACCCGAGGTACTGTTCGTTACCCGAGAAACAAAATTTTCGTTGTTCATTCGGGTTGTTCATAACCTGAATTGTTCGTGACTTGAGGCGTTCGTATCCCGAGGTACCACTGTATTGTTTATATTATAACCTCCGCTTAGTATTCCTGGCTTCTCTTTGATCTCTCTCATTTTTACTTCGCTATAGAGGGAGAAGAGATCCGGTGACAAGACACACCCCTGTCGTACTCCTAGCTTCTTCTGTTCGTAACTACCCTCTTTATTTGCCGTTTAAATTGCTTCTATTTGGTTCCAGTAAATATTCTTTATTAATCTTAAAAGTTTCCCATCGATGTTGATATTTTCCAATATTTTAACCAGTTCATCATGTTTTACTTATCAAATGCCTTAGTATAATCTATGAAGCACAAATATATGTCTTTCTGTGTCTCTATTACTCTTTCTATTAGTGTCCATAATGTATATATTGCATTGTTTGTATTTTTTCCTTCCACAAATCCATACTGCTCTTCAACAATTTCCATGTTTATTTTCTTTCTTGTTCTTCACATTATAATTCTGAGTTGAAGCTTAGTGACATGGTTTATGAGGTTAATCGTACGAAAATCTTCGCATTCAATTGGTACTTGTCTTTTTGGTATAGCTATAAATACAGATTTCAGCATATCGCTCCGTAGATATCCACTGCTGTAAATATCATTCAACATTTTGGTTAATATATCTACTCCAAATTCTCCCAATACTTCTAACTCTTCTATTGTGATTCCATCTGGCCCAGCTTGTTTTTCCTTTCTTCATATGTTTGATAGCGTCAGCGACTTCTTCTTTAGAATAGGTGGGCCTTCTAAGTTACTTTCTTCTGTTAATTCTTCCATTTCTCCATTATATAATTCTCAGTATATACTCATTCCACCTCTTCTTTAAAGCATCTTCCTCCAATATCTTTTCTGTTTTTGATTTTAAACACCCCGTATTTATTCTTATTTTTCTTCATGTGAGCTCACTGATTTGTCTGTGTATATTGTTTGTATCTTTAATAGAATTTAATTCAATTTTCTTGCACTGCTCGTTAATCATTCTTTTGCCTTCACACAATTATCTCTTATTTCTTTACATATCTTATCATATTCTTGTTTGTGAATTTTACTCTGGTGTCTTTTGGCCACCAACTTCAAGATTTCTTCAGTCATCAATGTCTTCTTAGCTTTTTGGCTTCTCTACTGTAGTATTTCTTTGCTCGTTTGATGAATGGAGTCCCTTAACATTTCCAATCATTTGTTTATGCTTTATATTTTAGCTCTTGCATTTAATCTATTTTTCACAGTCACTTTGTATTGTTCTTGAACATCTTTATCTACCTTCAAAACCTCTTTATCTCATGTCTCATGCTGTTAACCACTGTTTTTCTTCACTTCAGTTTTACTTTTATTATCCCACATAGTGGTATATGATCACTGTTATAGTCAGCACCCGGCATTGTCTTTACATTAATAACGCATTTCACAAACTTTTATTAATAAGTATGTGATCAATTTGGTTTAGTATTTTCTTATCAGGGCTTTTCCATGTGTAAAGCAGTCCTTTATGGTGTTTAAACCAGGTGTTTCCAATTATCATATGATTGATATTTGCCCATTCTATTAGTTACTCACCTCTTTCATTTTTTTGTACCAAGCACAATTCAACACTATATCCTCAATTTTTTTTTCCTTTCCTACTTTTGCATTCAAATCACATGGTATTGTATTTATATCTTGTGATTTAATTCGAAACATCGCCATTTCTACTTCATCGTAAAAATGTTGTATTTCTTCATTACGTCTGCTTGTTGTTGGGGCGTATACTTGTACTATATTTATATTATATTTGGTGCCTTTCAATTTAACCATAATAACTCTATCTGAAATTCACCAGTGATCACTAAGTGACATGGCTGTTTATTTATTAAATATTAGTCCTACTCCTTTTTCGTGTGTATCCCCCCCCCCCCAGAATAAATTATTGTGTGTTTGACGATTATAATTTTGCCCGATTCCTTCCATCTCATCTCACTTATGCCTAGGATATTCAATTTCATGCTTTACATTTCGCTTATAACATTGTGCAACTTTCCAAGCTCATTTAACATTCTAATATTCCATGTACATCCCATGATGTGTGTGGGGGTTGGGGTATTGGTGTGTGGGGGGGGGGGGATGTGAGTATGGATGGGGGAAGTGTGAGTGGGGGATGTGTGTGTGATGATGTGTGGGTGGGTTGGGAGATATCTGTGTGTATGTGTGTGTTTGTGTGTAGGTGAGGGATGTGTATGTGTGGTTGGAGAGATGTGTTTGTGAGTGGGGGATTGTGTGGGTGGGTGAGGAATATGTGGATGGAGGATATTTGGATGGGTGTGGAATGTGTGTCTGGGTGGGAAATGTGTTTGGGTGGATGGGTGGGGTGTGTGGGTGTTGGTAGGTAGGGGGATATGTGGATTGGTAGGTGTGTGGGGGTGTTTGTAAGGTGTGTGGGGATGTGTATGTGGGATAGGGGATGGATGTATGGGCGGGAATTGTGTAGGTGAGGTATGTGTGTATGGGGAGGTGTGTATGGGTGGGGGTATATGTATGGGAGGATGAGTGTGGGGGATGCGTATGGGGAATGTGTGTGTGTGTGGGAGGATATGTGTGCGTGCGTGGGTGATGTATGGTTCGGTATGGGATGTGTGTGTTTGTGTGTGTGTGTGTGTGTGTGGATGGGGTATGTGTGTGTGAATGGGGTATGTGTGTGTGAATGGGGGATGTGTGTTTGGGTTCGGGATGGGTGTGTGGGTGAGGGATGTGTGTGGATGGGGGATGTGTTTTTGGGTGCGGTATAGGTGTGTGTGGGAGGGATGTTTGTGTAGGTGGGTAGGGAAGGTGTGATTTGTTGTGGGATGTGTGGTGGAAGAATATATGTAGGGTGTGGGGGATGTGTGGGTGGGGGATATGTGTTTTGCTGGGTAGTTGGGGGATGTTTTCGTTTAGCTGGGTGGGTGGGGGATATGTGTGTTGATGGAAGTGTGGGGGATGTGTGGGTGGATGGGTGTGTGTAGGTTGGGATGGGTGTGTGGGTCGGGGATGTGTGTATGAGTGGGGATGTGTGTGTGGGTGGGGAGGTGTTTGTTGGGGATGTGTGTGTGTGGGATGTGTGGGTGAGTGGGAGTGGGTGGGTGGGTGAAGGATGTGTCGGTTGTTGATGGTGTGTGTGTGTGTGTGTGGGTAGAGGATGTGTGGGCGGGTGAGGGTGTGTGGGTGTTGGTGGGGGTTGGGTATGTGATCTGTGGGTGGGTGTATGGGGATGGATATGTGTTGGTGGGTGTGTATAGGGATGTGTACTGTGGGATGTGTGGGGAGATGTGTGTGTATGTGTATATATGTGTGAGTGCATAAGTAAACATTTGTCATTGAGTTTGTGATTGTGGTTGACTATATGTATATGCGAGAGAGAGTGTATTTGTATGTTGTCGAGTGAGTGCAAAACTGTAAGTTTGTGCAAATGATGTAAGTATGTATGCAGGTATGTGTGTTTTTATTAATGTGTGCGTGTACGTGTGTCTGCCTGTCTCGTAACATGGTAATATGCATTGCTTATGTTTACAGCATTCATTTGACAATGTTGTTTTTTCATATGTGAATGTATCATGCACTATTGATGAACGAAAGATGAGTGATTGGAAGGGCCGAATGTAAGATGGGCCTGCGTGCCCAATTTGTTACCTTTGAAAATAAAGTTTGTTCGTTAGTTCGTTGTACCTATTTAAATTTATTTGTTTTAGTTAATATTTTGCCTTCAGTATCTGAATGACGGTTATAGTGTCACCTGTGAGTCACGACTGTACCCACCGGTGGAGTATGTCCTAAGACAGCCATTGCCGTCTTTTACTGCCATTGAAATGTGTTTTGTCATGAAGTCTTGAGAAGATAATGGTAAACTACTGAACGTAAACGTGCACGGATATGACACACAACAAGCCTACAACAAGCCTACAATGGGTGACCTTGTGATATTCTAGTATGAGCCTAGCGTGAGTCGCGTGGTCAGTGGTTGCACACCCCCTCACTCGCCAAGGATCTGGAGTTCGTTCCCAGGTCCAGTCACTACTGGCGAGCTCAAACTGGCGCTTCCAACCTGACGTGGACAAGGTCCAAGGTTCGTACCCGAATACGATCAGCATTGCCAGTAGGGGGTTGTGCTCAATCTTCGAAACCCGAATCCCGAAACAACTAAATAAATCAATATGACAAACAGCCAAAAAATGCTCTGGTTGACTGTGACGTCCTTTATAGGATATGCAATTAACTGTTTAAATGTTTTATTTAGCCTGTAAAACAGGCGGCCAAAAATTTTGGTACATCTTTGCCTTTCAATTTATATTGTTGAAGGAATAAAACATAAAATATTATATCTAAGAGAAATAGAAAAATGAGTTAGAACATTTTCACTTTTCTGAAATACAGCTTGTTTTTTTTTTAACACAAACTCTAAATAAATCGTTATTACTTTTTTTTTTAATAAAAGCACATAGTTGTAAGTTAATCTTTGTTTTGAAAGTTTGTAGAATGTTAAGAAAATTATATAACCGTTCAAATTACCTAATATAGTCATGATATTGTTAGTAATTTCCTTTGATATAACTAATATTGTTATGTCCATTGCAATATTTTAATTACGTCTTTCTTTTTCATGTGGTTTTATTTAATACAAAATTGTGTTTTTACAAAGTGAATTGTGTGTTTTCTTTTACATCCAGCAATACTCTCTAATCGTTTGTGTAATGACTGCATACTATTTATGACATTACATGCATTAATTCTTCGTAGATATTAAATGCTGTTTGCATTCAAAAGTTGCGTATAAATAGGAACTGTATGTACCCTTTTCAAACATTAAGTTTTTATTGTTAGAACCTACAAACAAACGCTTTTAGACATATTGTTTGAGTTATGTCTCTTGGAACAATAGGACCATTCATCGACATTTTCGTCCTCTCAAATCCAAGGACACAAATATTTCGTTAGAATGTTCCACTGTACGCAAGAAATCTTATAATTTCTAAGCATTCAACACGGAAGACGAGCTAGTGTAGTGGATAGATGCTCGAATGTCGGCTCGGTGGTCATGAGTACGAATCTGCAGCGGGACGGAATTTAGAATGGATCTGCCCTCCCTGGTCGTACTTGGCTCATGGAGGCTAGTCGTCGCAACGTACTTTGTTTTCAGCATTATATTCTTTAAATCTGCACTACGTCGTGTTACTGTATTTTATTTACTTTTCTACAGCTTTACCGCAGACAAACTAGGAAACTTATAATGGCAGTAGATATGAGATTTCCGAGGAGATGCACAAAATGCCATGGATGGGCAGAAAAACGAATGAGAAAGTTTTTTCAAGGAACAAATGAAAACCAAAAACAAACGTAAGCTGGATAGAAACATTAAACGCAAACAGTCCAGTTTTGTTTTAAAATCATGGGACGATGAGAATCAAACTTGAAAACTTAGTGACCATTAGGAAACTTGACGAGAAAAGGGGATGTGGAAACGAAAAGATATATGCCACGATGGCTTAGCATAATCCAGACAAAAACAAAGTCCCGGCATAGACTGGCGACGGTGAGAGATGGCGAAACAATTAAGTCTAAGTGTATTATTCAAATTTCACATGAAGGCGATACATTTGCCAATAGCGGAATAAAAATGGTTATTATAGTGCGATATTATCGAGCCGTTATCTCGGAACAGTCATAAAATCTGATGGGAGATGCCTTGAAGAGATTAGAACAAGAATTGCCATTGCGAAGGTAGCCTTTTGCAAGATGAAAAACATACTGACCAATAAAATGATATCAATTGAAACGAGCAAAATAGTGTTGAAGTGCTACATAGAACCTACACTTTTGTATGGAAGTGAAGCGTGGACAATGAGCAGTCAAGCTGGGACGCAGAGGTGTCAAGCCATGCCCGGGG
>JACEFZ010015441.1:0-18778 GCA_014155875.1 Cepaea nemoralis
CTTTTGATGATGGTATCACTACCGGGTTGTTTTGAATTCAACACAGTGAAGTGGTAATAATGTGTGGTTTGAATATTCTGCTTTAATCTTATCACTTATCAACTTTACCAGACCTACATTTTTTCCAGTCAAAGCACGAGCTCCGTCAGTTGTAACACTTGCCATCTTGTTCCGAACTAACCCAGTTCTTTCAATACAGTTAGTAAAAGCATTGAATATATCATGGCCTGTGGTTGTGTCTTTGAGTGACTCAACACTCAATAACTCTTCAGTGAGTTTGAAAGAAGAGTTTATTCCACGTATAAATATCAATAATTGGGCAGTATCATGTACATCGGTACTCTCATCCAATGCAAGAGACTACCACAAAATTTGTTTACTTGCATCTTGAAGTTTATGCATAACATTGTCACTTATCTTATCAACACGTCTGACCACAGTTCTCCTGGATAAAGTAATGTTGTCAGATCTGTTTTTTATTTTTTTATTTTTTTTGGGGGTGTTCTGGACACATAATGTTTGCTGCATCTAGCAAACATTCCTTGATGAACTCGCCATCAGAAAATGGCTTGTTCTGTTTTATAATTCTGCGTGACAGCACAAGACTAGCTTCAGTTGCAGCATCTTGAATTCAAGACTGTTTAGTGAAAACAGTTTGCTGTTTCTCCAAAATTTTTCACCAACTCAAGGAATTTCCTTTCCCTCCCTTCGGTTGTTAAATTGTATCCGAAATCGGAATATTTTGTTTGATAATGTCTTTTTAAATTATACTCCTTGAAGACAGCCACTGACTCACGACACAGCAAGCAAACTGATTTGCTACCAACTTTTATAAAACAGTACTTAGTTGGCCATTCATAATTAAAAACACGGCATTCATCGTCAATCTTACGTTTGTTATTGACACTCATTTTTTAAATAAAATTCGAAAAGTTAGAACCGTACAAAACTTTAAAACGGAAATGAAACAAAACCTACTTCCGGCTGTGTGTGAAAATAAAATATTCGGAAAACAAGTAGTAAACTCAGAATAAATTTCAGAAATATACCAAGACTACTACAACAAATAAAATAATTTAAAACAACAAAAGACTTTTAAATTTAATTATTTCATGCAAAATAAATCATTTTATTCACCGGAGAAATATCTGTTTTTCATAAAATCATCCTTATTAAATTTTTCATGTCGATAAATATTTCTCTATATAAAAATCGATAAATTCGCATTTTAGCATAACATGGTTCCAAATGTTGCTGTATGTAGCCAGGGGCCGGGTTGGGGTGAGCGCCAAACCTTGCATAAATACCCTAATGGCTCATGCATTCATTACCTATGCAGCAGAAGTTTAATTTCTGGCCTTCTCGTGGCGGAACTGTTTTAACTAACAGGAGAAGGGCGGCGAGGAGTCACTGGAGCCGAGAAATATACAGAACGCTTTAGAAGTGTATGCTCGTACGTGCATGCGCAGACATGTGTGTGCGTGCTTATACACCTAAATTCGAGTAAGACTACAGTCTGCTCTAGCAAAGGAAAGGTGCTGAATAAAGAGGCAACCAGCCAGAAGGCGCACCACAGAAATCAGGATGCCACCAATCACGCGCAATGAAATATGTCGACTTAGGCTAAATGTTACGGTGCTCGCCCTACTTTGGACCCCCAGGCAGGTGCAGTGCCGGGCCATATGCATCGAAAGAGTCCAACCACAACTCTTGGAGGTCCTTCTCAGATGTCCTGTGGAGCCAGGGACCTGAGAATAGAGCGTCTGGCCATACCAAAGACTAAAACTAATGCACTGGAATGCGGAGGGATTCGGCAACAAAACAATAGAACTAGAAAAAATCTTGGACCAAGATAAGGTAAGCGTATGTTGCTTGCAAGAAACTCACCTCAACGAAAACGAAATGATGTCTTGGAAATTGCCAGTATTAAGGACACTACTTTCTGAACATAGCAGCCAGCATAAGGTCACCATACAGTGGATACTATCCCACTGTGGAGTACACGGAAACGACAGAACTGATCGATTGGCTAAGGAAGGAGCAAAAGAAGAACAGCCTGATGTGCCCGTTACCACCAAAAGAAAAGAATGATCAAATCAGTCAGAAAGCCACCAAAACCTGCTCAAGATGACTACCACGTTATGGACAGACCAGAACAAGTCATTATTCTGCGCCTCAGAACAGGACACAATAGATTACGCAACCACATGTATACAAGATTCAAGATTGGTGAATCAGCCATGTGCACGTGTGGATTATCGTCGCCGACAGCAGAGCACATACTCAAAGACTGCCCAAATTACAACATTTCTAGGCTAAACTTCTGGCTAAGAGAGACTACAGTGGAAGATAAACTCTATGGACTGCTGAGTGAACTAAAAGGGACAGTTAAATTCACACAAGAGGCAACATTTGCAGTTATAGTATTTAAGGCGAACGAAAGAAGAAGAAGCATTACATTACGAAGGCCAAGGACTGTTTACAAAAATTGATAATTAGAAAGAAATCTTATCACAAATGTTGAAATAATCATAACGGTACATGAAATTCTTTAAAATTCAACAAAATAACTTAAAAATGAAGTAAAAATTTTATTCCTAAATGCCTTCGCGGGCCGCATAAATTCGGGTGTCGGGCCGCATGCGGCCCGCGGGCCGTAGTTTGCCCACCCCTGGTCTATAAGGCTTAGCACAGTATGCCCGTTGCGCATAAGCTAGCCTTCTTTCCTTAAAGAAAGATATGTAAAAGGGGGAGGAACTCTTAATAAGGGCAAACAACTTAGCTAAAAAATAAAACGTGTATTGATAGAGGAAACAGCTTCTGAGGTTAAAACTCTTAACTAGGGCGAGAATTGAAAGTTTCCACATCCCCCTCCCAACAGGGAAACAGCCTGTGAGCGTGAAATGTAAATCGACGTATCTTATCTTTGATGTCTAATCATCATCATCATCATCATCATCATCATCATCATCATCATCATCATCATCATCATCATCATCATCATGTGCCATACATATGACCGTGCGCTTTGACGTTTCACCTCTTATACGATCACCAAAGTCGTGGATCAGCTCTGTGTTCTTGTCTCGACCATGTCACGTGGCCAAGCCATCCATATATTTACTTCTCTGTTTTCGCCTTGTTCTTTACCCCCCAATCTTGGCTAGTTGTCACCAAGTTCTCTAATTTATTTCTTCTTATAACGTGCCTAAAAATGTTGACTGTCTATGTCTCATTTCTCTAATCAATTTACAATTTTCATTTGTTTCTTGTAGTACTTGCTCATCGGTTTTTTGGCCTGTTCATGACACTCTGTGTATTTTCCTCTAATATAATGTCTAATCTCCGAATTAAACGTCTAAATTCATCATCATGTAGCGGATCCTTTGCAGAACGTCGCACTCATGGCGACCCGACAATCTTTTGCCAGTGTCCATATCTCACACACTTTGAAGCTCTAGGTTACTTCAATGGCCTGGTCCATCTTCGTGATGGTCGACCATTGCCTCTTCTTTCAGGAATCTCGCGTCCATAACTATCTTCCTAAATCACTGTGATGTTTCAAATGGTCAAGGTATTTCAGTTTCCGAGACATAAGTTGAGTTGAGTCAAGAATCGACATCACAGAACTTGTGACATTTCAAAACGAGAGTCTCCCTCTATTCAACAACCAGTGAAGAGTCCCAGTATCAACAGATTTAGTGCCAAACAAAAAAATAGGTTTGGACCAAAGAAAAATAAATCGTGGACAATGGGAAGTCAGTTATGACTTACACGCTCTTGACCTTGTGGCAGACATGTTGTATCAACTTACAGGGGGTAGCTCAGGGAAAACTTCTGTATATAAGTCCATGGCAGAAGTGGGGAGTCCTGCTTAAGACGATTAATAATTCCATGGCACTTAATCTGTTAATATGGTCGAAGTATTTAAGTTTTCCTAGACATAGGTTGAATTGAGTTGAGTTGAGTTGAGTTAAGTTGAGTTGAGTTGAGTTGAGTTGAGTCTAGAAGCGACATTGCAGTACTTGTGACATTCCAATACGAGCTTGGCCTTCTGTTCAACAACCAGCGAAGAGTCCCAATATGAACAGATTTAGTGCCAAACAAAACGTATGTATGGACAAAACAAAAAATGGATGGCGGAAAAATGGTAAGCAGGGGTATGTCACAAGTATGACCTAAATATTATTAATATTGTAGCAGATATGTTGTATTCAATAGAAAATTAAATTGCTTAGGAACAGAACCCTTCACCATAAGATCTGGAGTAAGACAAGGTTGTGTCCTGTCCCATCTCTTGTTCATAACATATATAGACAACATATGTAAAGAAACCAGCCAAACAGAGACCGCAAGAATACCGCATGACGAGAACACGGAAGAAGAACCATCTGCAAATCTAATCATTAGAGAACTCCTGTTTGCTGACCACCAAGCACTAATAGCAAAATCAGAAGCTGAATTACAAGACCACATGAATAGTCTAAATGAAATGTATAGGGAACATAACATAAAAATTAGCGCAAGTAAAACAGAGGTAATGACTGTAACTAACGAAGAAAAAGCAACAACGATTCACCTAAACGAACATCTCTTGAAACAAGTAAAGAGTTTCAAGTACCTAGGAAGTATAATATCATCAAATGGCAAATCAGAAGACGAGATCGGAAATAGATGCAATAAGGCAAACCATCTCATTGGACAAATGGCACCAATACTAAAGAACAAACATGTATCAATAACTACTAAGAAAGCACTTTACAACACAATCTTCCTACCAACTCTATGTTACCAATGCCAAACCTGGACAATGACAGGAAAAGAGAAAGGAAAAATGAAAACAACAGAAATGAGGCTCCTGAGAAGAATACTCAATGTATCAAGAAGAGATAAGATCAGAAATGCAGAAATCAGGACTAAAGTGCTGCACTAGATTTTATTAGAAGGCAGCAAGTCAAAATAGTTTGGCCATGCAAGTAGGTTACCAACTAACAGCATACCACAACAAGCAATGAATGATTCACAGACCAGAGGGAAGCAGAGGAAGAGGCCGAGCACGTAAATGTTGGACGCAGGGAATAACAGAGTCCTTGGGAATATCGATACATGAAGCCCATAATCGGGCGCTCTCCCGCTGTTTATACTTCACCTCGACACCGCAACGTATACGAGGAACATGATGAGATGAGCTTAGGGACAACTACTATATTGGTATTTTAGTTGAGACAACATTACGTAATGACAACATTTCGGCGATATATGATCCCATGGCAGATACGGGCAGTCGCTTGAGACGATTAAATCATCCCATGGCACTTAATTAGTAAATGCTACTCTGATTATATATGTATAATATATATATATATATATATATATATATATATATATATATATATATATATATATATATATATATATATAATATATATATATATATATTATATGTCCGTCTGGCCGTTCCTCAGAACACCAAGTGTCGACACATTTCTCGGGTCACTCCCTGCTGCTCAATTCTCTCCAGGTTTTTTTTGGGGGGGGGGGGGGGGGGCGGCGGCGGTCGCTCGACTTGAACTCAAGTGTACTCCATACTTGTGCGACTACGGCACCGGACTGAAGACTTGCGTGTGGATTAGCTGTCCCTATTACCAGTGTCCCTCGCCATCAAGCTAACCCACTTCGTCTTCAGAGGTCTTTTTAATTTATGTTCTCAAGTTAAGGACAAGAAGTCAACATTTCAGTCCAACTGACCAGTGAAGGGTATGAACCCGCTTCCTTGACACCAGCACACATAATGTTTAAGAACGATCGCTCTTATTAATTGGGCCGTGCTGATCTCTCTCCAGGCAATGATGTTTTTCCACACTTTACACATGACCCTAAAGGACCCTGGTCAGGCATGCCTTATCGTGCACCAATACCACTCCCAGCCGTGCAGATCCAGCCAACCTGTCCATCTTCTCGTTTCCCAGCATGCCATGGGGAAAAATATTCAACAGATGCCCCCTATTTTTAATTTTTGAATTGAAGCATGCCACTCTCCAGGGAACTCACCTGTCTTCACCCTTCTCAGCCGGCTCTGATGTTTATCTTGTATTTGTTTTTTTTTTCTTAATAGCCAACGATATTCTAAGAATATTTCTGCGATATTGATGTTTCAAACCCCCATTTTCTTGTGTAGAGTCTGGTAAATGGTCCATGTTTGAAATTAATTTATTGCCACATAAAAGTGCAATTCTCTACATTTTTACGTTAATTTGTTTTCTGGTGCTGTGCCTGGTATTCTTAATACTGCTTTACCTCTACATTTTTATGGCCAATCTAGTCTGACTGCTCTCAAACTGTACCCGATTTTGTTAATTACGAAACCAAGGTTTTCAATTTGTGACATTTTCAATGTCTTTACGGTTGATTGTGACTATTGGCTGTCACGTAGTTTTGTCTGTAGATATTATTTTTTAAGATCAGAAAAAAGATTTCGATATTCACCGTGTTATTTGGCATGTGGAATCATCTAATCTGATATGTAGTTTTGTCTGTAAATATTATTTTTCAAGATCAGAAAAAAAAAGATTTCGATATTCACCGTGTCATTTGGCATGTGGAATCATCTAATCTCTTAGTAAAACGTGACAGGAGGACCGTGTCATCTGCACACCTGAGTTCTGGAATTAAATTTCATATTGAAATTCTTATTTAAACAAGTAACAATATATGGGGCTCATAGTTGAGCTATATAGTTTCAACACCCCGGGAAGGTTAACTCGGTCAACAAATGCCCGCAGAAGTCGGATGTGTCGGCCTAACGGTGTAAAAACGCAGCTCTGCTGTAAACAGGCACAACGCAATCACGTCAGTTTCAACACCATCAACATGAATCAATACTCTCTCCGCAATTAAACGCACTGGGTTTGAGAAAATATATGCTACTGGGTTTGAGAAAATATATGCTGC
Source organism: Cepaea nemoralis (assembly GCA_014155875.1). Lineage (NCBI taxonomy): Eukaryota > Metazoa > Mollusca > Gastropoda > Stylommatophora > Helicidae > Cepaea > Cepaea nemoralis. The sequence continues at coordinate 6,952 of JACEFZ010015441.1, forward strand.
TGGTTTTGAATATGCGTTCCGACAGAATGTTCTTCTTCCGTCTGTTGATATTACCTTCAAATTTGTATCACTATTTACCTCTTGCTCTTGGAGTCTGTGGCGAAGAGGTCTCTCAACTTCAGCCCAGGCTTTGTGCTATGGAGAGGTATAACTACATCCCTGGTCCCCACCATGGGTTGTTGTTATTACGCCTTTTGTGAAGCCCAATGTAACAAACTATCACCTTTCAAGGTGCTAGTAACGTAACCTCGTCAGCAGCATATCGGATGTTCATGAAATAGAGTGCTCTTATTACTTCTGCCATATCGAAACCTCAAGAAAGTGTTTTGCCTTATATAGGGTGTATTTTTAATGACTATGCATTGTTTGAAAATATTGCCGGTCCAAGTTTTGTACTCACCCTCTGTAAAGTTCATGCAACATAATAGGTAAATACGAAACTTGGACCGGTAATATTTTCAAACACAGCACAGTCATTAAAGATACACTGTAATATTTACTGTATTATTTCTTTACACTTATCAAATCAGCTCTTGTTTGCATTTTCAATATCTTTAAGACTTCAACAACATTTCTTGATAGCAATTGTATGTTGTTTTTCTGGAGCGTATAATCCATGCTTTGAAACTAGTAATGCACATTACACTCTTAGTTACATAACATCTCTCGCCTTGTCTGCGGTATCCCTTCTTAATATATTTACCTTTGATGTTGTAACCGGATATTTATAATGAAAAACTAACAAATAAGGAGCAATTATCGATGGCGTCGGCCGTTCACATCATAAACTATTTTCATGTTTATAGAAATCAAATGGTATTTTAACTGATTAAGTGCCATGGGATGATTAATCGTCACAAGCGACTTACCGAATCTGCCATGGGTTTATATATCGACGAAATTTTGTCATATTAATATATAATACAACATGTCTTCTACTTTATCAACAACTTTTAGGTCGTAACTGTGACTCATGCCTACTTCCCATTTTCAGTCATTCATTTTTGTTTGGTCCAAACCTACGTTTTGCTTGGCACTAAATCGTAGAAATGATTAGACTGTACATTTTATGAAAAACATGCGTAGCTTTATAGAGAAAATTGTGCTTAAAATCCAAGTAAATTATACATTTAAGTATGTTAACATGTGAAATATATCGCCTCAGATCAGACGAGATTACCGGCTGAACTTAAGCTCCGGGCCCCACGATAATATCAGGTTAGTGAGTGTGACATGGTACTTATAGCAATTACAAACGGGTCAAATAAGTACGGAACCTACGACATTTCTAGCGAGTCGGTATGGAATTTATGTGATCATTAATAATAATGGGCGCCGGTGGAGTGAAGGGATAACGAACGTAGTACGCAATGCCGTAAACGGCGTTCGAAACAGCTGCGGGTGATTTGGAAACAACAACAACAACAGCAACAACAACAACAAAACTTTATTTTGAAAGGGTTAAGAATTGGGCACGTCTAAAATTCTGCCCTTTTATCACTCTCTTCATACATTATACCATTCACACATCATTCAAGGCTAACTGAAAACAGCAACAATATAAAAGATATGCATTATAAAGGCATGTGCAGACCTCTCCGAGCGGGTTTTCATACAATGGTATGAGTGCCGGTCGTTCAGAAAGCAATGGCAAACTACTAAACGTAAACGTGCCAAGAAATCACCAAAAAAAAAAAAAAAAGCGACGTCATGTAAAGGATGTGCAGCTAACTTTTTAAAAACTATAATGATCACGAAACTAAGGAGGAAATTGAAGGGAACGTTTTAATCACACGCCTCGGAACTCCAGTTATTCCTCCCCATGATGCCTAAAGGGAAAAGTGGCAGAGAAGCAACAACAACAGCAGCAGCAGCAGCAGCAGCAACAACAACAACAACAACAACAACAACAACAACAACAACAACAACAACAACAACAACAACAACAACAACAACAAAACCACCACCAAAATCATCGCCCCAACCAAACCACCGCCGCAGTCAAAACCACCACCACTACAACAACAACAACTACAGCTACAACAACAACAATGGCAACAACAAAAACAACAACAACATTGGAAATAAGACAAAAACAGAAGAAACGTATTTCCTACAGAAGAATAAAGAAGTGGACATGCGCTGACCATGTGCAACATTTAGAAACACTCTATCATATTATTATTATTGAAATTAATATCCATAGACGAAAAAAGTGATAATTTGCAGTGGAAATGAAAAGCCATCAATGAACATCACAGTAAAAGGGGAGATACTAGACCAGTGGTTCTCAACATTTTTTGGCCCATACACCCCTTCAACATATGTTCAGAATAGCATCCTCCCCACCCCCTTTCGTATTTCCTCCCTACTTAACCCCTCCCCCGTTCATAGTATACGTACAACTGGAACTAAATTTAATAACACATACTAGATCAAGTCTAGACGTCTACATAAAACTTGTTTTGCAGGGGAAATTCCCCATCGGTTTGGAAACATTGTACTAGACCATGTAGTAAGTTTCTCCTGTCTTGGACATGTAATAACAGATGTTGGCAGACGTAAAACAGAAATCAAAAGGAAAATATGAATGACTAAAACTGTTTTAAATAACATGAAATCAGTATAGATTAACAACATATTACAATTGAGAACTGTCAAATGTTATGTATATTGAACATGAAGCGGAAGCCTGGACAATGAACAAGCAATTATAAAGTCGAGTAGATATCCGGAAATGTGGATATACAGAAGAATATGCCGTATTTCACTAAAAAAACATGGCAACAAAAACTGTCAAATACAGAGGTTCTAGAAACACTGGGAATGAAAAGAGAGATGATGAAAGAAATAAAAAAGAAGTAAGTGAAATTCTGCCACGTTCTTATAGACTATTCAGTCAAGGCGAAAGACAGACAGTTGTGGAGATCCACCGCAGCATACTTCATTGTGGAGATGGCACCTGATTGATTAACTGATCATATTGTACTAACTAGAAGAAACAAAATCGGTGGCCTTACGACATACAGATCCTCGTGTCAATGTGATATTATTTGAGTTTACTAACTACATAATTTTATTTTCCTGACAACTCTAACAACTTAGATGATAGGGGTTAATGAACGCAGTTTCCCAATTCCCCGACATACCGGGTCGGGGGATCGAAATCACTGGCAGGCCAATTGGGAGCAGGTCACTTTGCATTGATTTCAATGGTTTTAGCTTCGGCCGTTTCAGAAAGTAAAGGCAAACTACTGTACGTAAAATTGCAGGATTTCGATTTCACCACACCCCTACCCGGTTAAAATTCAAGGAGAAGTTATAGTTGGGGTCCATCACCGGCTCAGAATGATAGTCCCTGTGATTGAGTCAGCCACAAAAGCAGCTTCCCACGGTTTTACCCTAACAGGCTTATTAAGCCGAAGGTGATTGTTGTCCTTATGGGGTAATGGACTGATAATTGCAGGAAAATAACAGACACCCAATAAATGTAGAAGCTGATTACAACGTAATATAAAGAGCATATAAATAGCTTTAGTAGAAATGACTAATTAACTCATCAGGTGCTTTGGAGAGCGTCGTCCTCTTCAAATTCCCACACAAAATCCCACACATAAAACCCCAACCAATGAGATCGCACACAAAATCCCACACATAAAACCCCACATATAAAATCCACACATAAGATCCCACACAAAACCCCACACATTAGATCCCACACAAAACCCCACACATAACATCCCACACATAACATCCCACACACAACCCCACACATAAAATCCCACACATTAGATCACACACAAAATCCCACACATCACATCCCACACAAAACCACACTTTTAAAATCCCAAATATCAGATCCCACACACAACCCAACACATAAAATCCCACATATCACATCCCCCACAAAACCACACATCAAATCCCACACACAACCCAACACATAAAATCCCATACAGCACATCCCACATAAAATCCCACACATAAGATCCCTTATAAGATCCCACACATCGGATGCCACACATCAGATCCCACACAAACACCACACATAAATTCCAAAACATAAGATCCCACACAAAACTTCGACATTTCCTCTGCCTCCGCCTCATGTATTGTTATGCCTAAACATGCCATGAAGCAGGAACCAGCAAGTGGTCTGTCATATACTATCACGTTTCCTAGGCTTAAATGCACGGACGAGTAGGTGGCCAATCTTTCCTTCTGTTAGATGACGACGAACTCAGGCGTCGAAGCCTCGCCCAACACCGCTCATGACATTATCAGCGTAGCTCTCTATCAACTATACATCCGGTGTGCTGATGGCGAGGTAGCGGGTTCAACCCCTACATCGGTCAGTTGGACTAAAATGTTGACTTCTCGTCCTTGACCTGGGGACGTAAATTACAAGCATCTCTGAAGTCGGAGTAGTTTCGACTGATGGATTTCCACTGTTGTTCTTTCTGAACCCTTTCTTTCTTTAAAACAAAGGGTGGGGAGAGTGGGAGGGGGGTGGAGGTGTGATGTTTTGAAGAACGCTGAGAATATCCTAGATAAAGAAAAAAAAGTTTAAGAGTTATTGACAGTTTATTGACACTTGTTTATTTATCATCCAGTTTTCTTCGTGGTTCAAATCTAGGCACAACATCAATATTTGTTCTTCTGGATACCCAAAAATGTAAGAATGTTTCGGCAACACAAGTAAGTTAAAGCATCTCGATTTTCGTTCTAAAGTGTTTGTGAAGTGATTAATGATTCGGAATTATTTACGAGAGGTTAGAAAACCGAAGTCCTGGCAGAAAACATTTGGGTTGCCTTTTTTCACTTAGTTGTGTATTTATATGCCTGAGAAGAGAGGAAGAGGACGGCCAAAGAGAAGATGGGTGCAGAATATGCTTGTGATCGAGAAGTTTTCCGGAAGGTTTTTATGGCAGCGAGGTTCTGCAAAGGACATGCTACTGAACGAATGAACGAATGAATGAATGAATGAATGAATGAATGAATGAATGAATGAATGAATGTGTATCTATAATTTATTCTGTGGCGTTTTAGCTGTTTAACAGATTCTAAATGTGATGAATGAGCAGACAAGCCAAAAAAAAAAAAAAAACATCTAATTGCAGTGGAAATATAATGTCTGAGGAAAATGCAAAGAATACCATGGCGGGACAGAAAACCAACGAGCAAGTCCTACAACACGCAGGTAGTCAAGATTTGTTTGGGTACGTTATAAGGAGACACCGGCTCCGTAGCGAAGGTGTTACGGACGCGATTCGTAATCCCGTATACCCGGGTTCGAAACGCAGTGGTGCTGGTTTTTTCGAAAAAGGTATATCTCACGATGTTCTTAATGATAATCGAGTGAGATGGTCGTTGTCTAGGTTACACTGCTCCTTGTATGTCAATACGGAGTGTAAGTTGAGCTAGTCCACCTGTCTCACAATACAACTCACCCCCACAGTCACATATCCGCCAGTCAGTGAACAAGATTGAGTTGGCGCACATAATCTTTTAATGCAGAAGGAACACGGACACACGTAACATATTTCCATATCCAGAAAACAATATAATCCACCGAATATATATATCCTCCTCACAACTTAATCAGCACATGTCACTGCCTTCTCAAGGCCTTCTTAATCTCCTATTTACAAGACAGTTATCCAGCTACTATCCACGGCTGGACCTCCCACAATACAACCCACACACTGGGTTTAGTCCTCCACTAACTATCCAACCCACTCTGGGGTTTAGGCCTACATTCAAAACTGGGAGAACAACACAGGACGGAGATCTCTATCTCACTCCGCTCCTCTCCTTAGACTACCGACCAGCTCGGCGTCAAAACATCAACTCCCCTTCAAGTCTCCTGACTTCACACAAAACTAAACTGTCTCTCACCCCATCCACCCTAGGGGTCTGCATCCACCCTCACCATTATTTCTCATGACTGGTTGTTTTTCTCGTAGCCCGGCTACAGGTCACTCACCTCACTGTCAATGACCCAGGCATATGTCAGTATAGGTGCCGGTCGTTCAGAAAGCAATGGCAAACTACTGAACGTAAAACTTGCCCAGGAATCACGAACAGCGAAAATGCTGGGGTTGACTGCTACGTCCTGTGAAGGACATGCAACTAATTTTTATAAGGAGACATGAAGTGGAATATTTAGTGGCAACTGGCAAGATTAATGGTAAAAGGGAATAAACAATTGAGTAAGTTCTACAAGAAACAATTGAAAACCGTAAATTGATTAGAGAAATTAGACGTAGATATTCAAGATTTTTTGGGCACGTTAAGAGAAAAAGTGAACTGAAAAACTCAGTGACAGCTGGCAAGACTGATGGGAAAAGAGCAAAGGGGAGGCAGAGAAGTAAATATCTGGATGGCTTGGCCATATGGCAAGTACACAGACCTGATGGAAGAATGGTGATCGTGTGAGATGATTAAACATGGCCGTCTACGCTTATCGCTATGTCACATGATTATGACGATGAGACGAGCTTAATCTCAATACATCTGACTTCAGAGTTAACAGTCTCCCAGACTTTTCACAACTAACACTCTAAACCAGTGTTTCCCAACGTGGGGCCCACGCCCCACTGGGGGGCAATTCGATTGTTAAGGGGGGCAATTCGAAAATGGAAGAAATCGACTGGATATAACAAAACGGGGAGACTTGAGACTGAAGTTAACTAAATTGGAACCTGACATAAAATCTCTTTGCAGCAAGCATCAAGCGCAAGGATCTCACTAAATTTAAATAATTACTAATAATTAAAATAATATAGAACAATCTTTCATTAAAATTATTTTGTACTTGAATTTCAGTTCTCCATTATATGTTTTGAAAATTTACTTACTGTGTTTGCGCAATAATTTCCTAGTGATTTCTTCCTAAAACCTATCGGTCCTTTGGCTAGGATCGGGTGCATTTGCTGCTCTCCCCCCAGTAGTGCGCCTGATCTGGTCGGGGGCCGGAATGATCAAATAAAAACCCATCACATATATTCACCTTAGATGTGGGCCTGGTGGACCACTGTGGGCAATAGCTCACAGCGAGACTAAGGACCTACATAAAAAAGGGGGAGGCGGGGGAACCAGCTTGTCTGGGGTAACCGCCAAACAAAAAAAAAAAATTCACACCCAACACAACCGACACACAGGGACGCGGGGCGGGGGGGGGGGGGGGCGCTCTGGCCCCTCTGGGAACCGTGAGTCCTTCTAAAAAAAAACAAATTCAAGTTTCTTTAGTGAAAATTTCAATTTTTGAATATTAAAAATGATGCATATGTGGGGGGGGGGGGGGGGGGGGGGGGGGGGGGGCATAAGAATTTTAGAAAGGCTTAGGTGGGGCCATAGCACAAAAAGGTTGGGACCACTGCTCTAAACCGATTAGTTTACTTAACTCATGATCATTATTATCATCATGTGCCCTGCCAGCTGGCTAGGCGTTCATGGCTCTCCACATATCTCGGTCTTTGGTGTTCTGGATCAACTCTGCTGATGATATTCCTCCATGCCACCGTATCAATCCATCCAGCATCATTTCTGTTGGTCTGCCTCTGCCTCTCTTCCCCTCGATCTTTCCAGTTGTCACGATGTTCTCCAATGCCTCTCTCTCTCTCTTACTTAACTAACGGGTCGCTAAATGGCCAACTCTTTCTTACCCACACTGTCTTAAAAATATAAGTTGCATATCCTTTACAGGACGTCACAGTCAACCTCAGCACTTTTGGCCTTTTGTAATTTCTTGGCAAGTTTACGTTCAGTAGTTTGCCATTGCTTTTTGAACGACCAGCACTCCTATCATTCCATGAAAACCAACGCAAGGTGGTCTGCTGCCAAATCGCTCGCATCTGTGTTTATAACGCGGTATTATGCAGGATTACGAATTTCGTCGGTAACTCCTACGCCACAAAGACGGGACATTGCCTTACCCCTGCCAGATAAAACATTCAAGAATATTCAATTTCCCATAATTTACCAACGTCTGGATATCACAGGTGTGTATATATCCCTGGCATCCATCCACTGGAATTTCCCACCAGACTTGGGTTCACACGACCCATTCGACATAGTCCATTGCTCAGATTCCGTTTAACCATGACTAATGAGGGGTCAGGGGCAGACAACTAGGGTGGTTTGTGCCTGGGATTAATCAGATCAGGTATCTAATTATACCTTCTATTTTTGCATGTTCGGCTGTCGGATTCGCTTACCACTGTAATGTATTTGTTGTGTCTAGTTTCTCTACGTGTCTAGCTTCTCTGTGTGTCTCATTTAGCTGACTTTCTGTTTGTCTGCCATCCATCCACCCACCCACCCACCCCTCCGCCCGCCCGCCTGTCTGTCTGTCTGTCCGTCCGTCTGTCTGTTGTCGTTCTCTTTGTCCATTCGGCCACCCCTCGTCAATATATCTGTATTTCCATCTGCATATGTATGCGTGTCCGTGTGTCTGCCTATCAGCCTGCCCTGCCCGTCTGGAAATCTGTAAAATTGCTACTTCATGATGTAATTATGTCTGTCCTTGAACTTACCTGCTTCCAGACTATTGTACATAGCGTCCCCAGAGCTGGTGTCAAAGTTCACGGGGTTGAAAATCAGCTTGCAGTAGTTGGGTACGTACTCGGCCGACTGGTTGTCCTGCTTCCTTCACGCAGAAAAATCTCAGCAATGGAGGAATACAGATCGGCATAGTTGCACTCAGAGGTACCTAAAACGCCTAAGATTTAGGCGAGTTAGAAAGTAAAAAAAGGTTAGTTAATTAGTTAAATTGTTAATAATGTTATTTGCAGTCTCACCTTTGCTATTTAATATCTACATGGACAGAATATCCAAAGAAGCAATTCTTGACAGAACAGAATCAGACAATTTAGAACTCTTTACTCCAGATGAAACAACTGACCCACAAGGAATAAATGAACTTCTATTTGCAGACGATCAGTGCCTGTTTTACAGCGATGAGGGCAGACTACAAAATCATATTACTAATCTGAGTTCAATCCTGCAGCAGATACAATATGAGTATAAGCAGATCGCCGGGCTCACTAAGTATACAGATAAAGAGCACAACTCTGAAACAAGTTAAGAATTCAATATCTTGGAAGTATGATCACAGAAGATGGCAGATAGGACAGGGAAATCGAAATCAGATGTCAAAAGCTAGTGCACTTACATATCAACCATCACCCTTACTGAAACATCCAAATATACTTATGTCCGCAAAACGACAGATAATAAACAGCATATTCACTCCAATCCTATGCTACCAATCTCAAGCTTAGAATTTATCCAAATCACACCTTCGCAAAATCAACACCTGAGAGATGAGATGCCTGAGGAGAGCTGCCAACTTAACAATCCGAGACCGAGTAAGAAATACTGTTATCAGACAGACTGTGGGATCAACACCTTGTGCCACATTTATTGAAAGACAGAAGATCAAGTGGTTAGGCCATGTCGTTAGAATGCAACACCACCAACTACCATCACTTTCCTTACATCAAAGATCATCTGCGACGAGACCAAGAGGACGTCCAAGAGGAAAATGGATTGACGACATCAAAGACATTGTACAATCACACGGAATGACACTATCCAGTGCCGCCCACCGGGCGCTGGAGCGCAAATTATTCCTCCCCAGGACGCTTGACAGCAGAAATGGAAGATACTGATGATGATTATTTGCAGCCCTTTACAGGCCGTCGAAATAAAGGTCAGCATTTATTGGCTGTTTGTAGTTTTCTAGGTAATTTTACATTCGATAGTTTTTCATGGAATGTAAATAAACACATTAGGTTCAACTTGGAAGTAACAGAGATGTGGTTCCTAAGACGAATGTTGCGAATTCCTTAGACTGCCATAGTAACTAACGACGACTGCTTGAAAGAGGATAATGAAACTAGAACATTACATTCAGCAATACAAAAGAGAACAGCTTTCTTTGGTTATGTGATGAGAACAGAGGCATCGGAAAACATCGTGGCTACTGGAAAGATCACACGGAAGAGAGGCAGTCAAAGAGAAATGATGATGGATGGACTGAGACGATGACATGGAGAAATATCAGCAGAGTTGATCCAGAACACCAAAGACCCATATCTATCGAGAGACATGAACGCCTACGACAGCTGGCAAGGCACTTGATGATGATGAGCTTATCATTGCGTTGTTAACGACCGATGTTAATACCATTATGAAAATCAACGCCCGGCGGTCCGCCGTCGGTTGATCTTGAACCCGATTTGAGGGATTGTGAAACATAGTTCACTATCCTTAATTCAAAGCTGCCGGCAATTGGTTAATAATAATAATAATAATAATAATAATAATAATAATAATAATAATAATAATAAAAATAATAATAATCTTTGTCGTCGTCGTTGTCGTCGCTGTTTTCATCATCATCATCGTGATAATTATTTCTTCATCATCATCATCATCATCATCATCATCATCATCATCATCATCATCATCATCATCATCATCATCATCATCATCCAGTGCCTCGCCGGCCGGCTGGTGCGATCATGGCTCTCCACAAATTGCGATCTCCGACGGCATGGATCAATTCATGTGTTTACGCCCTTCCGTGCCATGACACAAGACTGAAGAATTTTCTCACGCTGTCTTCCTCAACCCCCCCCCCCCCCCCCCCCCCCCCCCCCCCCCCCTCCCAAATCTTTCCGGTTGTCACAACATGTTATGGAATTTGTCTTCTCATAATGTGCCCAAAAAAATGATGACTACTCCTTTCTGATGTTTTGTGATAAATTGTCTTTGCGACTTTGCTTCCCTTAACATGTCCAAATTGCTAATTTTGGCTATCCATTTAATTTTCAGCATTCTTCGTCTATAATAATAATAATAATAATAATAATAATAATAATAATAATAATAATAATAATAATACTAATAATAATAATAAATAATAATAATAATGATGATAATAATGATGATAATAGTAATAATAATAATAATAATAATAAATAATAATAATAATAATAATACAGAAACCAAATTATAGCTTTCTGGATAAATCTATAGATGCACAATCCAAGATAATTATCATCATAAGGTCAATTACTCTGAGAGAGACTTGAGGTTAGTTCACGCCCCTCAACTTTCTTCTATTATCATCAACTATCTTCAGCTCAGCGTAAGTCTGTGCAAAAACATCCGTGCATGTTGGTCTGTTCTGGTTTATTCTCGGACGTTCTCTATCCACTTGCGCTGTATCCTTCCCCTCAGGACCGTCCCTGCAGTCTGCCGAAAGCGCAACACAGGTCCCAAATTCCGTAGCCCCAGCCACGACCCGCAGGAGTCTCCCAGAAAATAACAATCTTAAACAGAATGATAGTGCCTAGAAGCGAACCCGAGACTTTCGGAATGAGAGGCGGACGGCCTAAACACATGGACACGGAGACCCCAATGTTCTTTTATATAGTTTTGTGTCTCCGTGCATTCATGTAGTGTGTTTCATGTAGGTTTGTGTCTCCGTGCATTCATGTAGCGTGTTTCATGTAGTTTTGTGTCGGTTTGTGTTTGTTTGTCCTGTGCTGACGAAGGCTTTGACCGCAACGTCCAATTTGTCTCTTGTAGTTTTGTTTTAGTAAAGCTCACAATCTACTTCTTGTTTATCGGTGATTCATTCATTGCCTTTTAAGCTTTACTGCAGTTTCCCTCATTCTTGTTTACTATTATGTTGTTCTGTGTCTTCCCTACATTATGTTGTTCCCTGTTTCCCCTTTTTTTTTTTTTCCCTTTTTTTTTTCCCGTTTTGGGAAAAGGGGGCCTTTTTAAAAAATTTCCCCGGAGGGGGAAAAAA
>JACEFZ010015442.1:0-18992 GCA_014155875.1 Cepaea nemoralis
AGCGTAGTCGCTCCTTGGTCAAGTTCGATCCGCTTCGTGGAGGATACCATTTGTGTGTGTACATTAACCCTCTCACAACCTAACATCCGGGGTGATACCATATGTGTGTGTACATTACCCCTCTCACAGCCTAACATCGTGGATGATACCTTATGTGGGTGTACATTAACCCTCTCACAACTTAACATCGAGGAGGATACCATATGTGTGTGTGCAGTAACCCTCTCAAACCTAACATCGGGGATGATACCATATGTGGGTGTACATTAACCCTCTCACACCCTGACAACAGTTATGATACCATATGTGTGTGTGCACATTGACCCTCTCACAACCTAACATCGGGGAGGATACCATATGTGTGTGTGCGTACATTGACCCTCTCACAACCTAACATCGGGGAGGATACCATATGTGTGTGTACATTGACCCTCTCACAACCTAACATCGGGGAGAATACCATATGTGTGTGTACATTGACCCTCTCACAACCTAACATCGGGGAGGATAAAATATGGGTGTGTACATTGACACTCTTACAACCTAAAATCGGGGAGGACACCATATGTGTGTGTGAACACTAACCCTCTCACAACCTAACATCGGGGAGGATACCATATGTGTGTAAATTGACCCTCTCACAACGTAACATCGGGGAGGGTACCATATGTGTGTGTAAATTTACACACTCACAACCTAACTTCCAATTCCAATTCCATAAACAAAAATTCCAAATTCGGTCTCGTCTAATCTGCTTCGTCAGCGTCGATTTTTTTTGTTTTATTCACCTTATTTCTTGTCTTCTGAGTCCTATCTCGGACTGGTTATTTAGCGTTTGTGTCTGTGACGTCAGCTGAGGGATCGGTCTGCGGCTATCCTTTGTGCTCGTTTCTTCTTGTGGTTTTCTTTGTTGGTGTAGGCTCCTGGCTCGTCTGGCTAGACTGGCTGCAGTCCTTATAAGGACTTTTCGTTATCCCACTCCATGCATCGTAAGCTGGGGGATCGGTCGGCGGCTGTCCTTTGTGCATGTTTCCTCTTGTTTTCTTTGTTGGCGCAGGCTCCTGGCTTTACTGGTCGCAGTCCTTAAAAGGACTTTTTATTTGGTATTTTGTCTTCTCAATTGTGAAGTAACTGTAAACGCTTTTCGATGTGATATGCCTCCTTGCCCTTTCTTTCATCCCACTTCTCACGTTTGAGTTGTTGCTGTCTTTTGATTGCTTCCCCCGAGCTCAGCCATGGGATGATTTCTCCGTCTTCAAAGTAGTATTACCATGTGTATTTATCTGCGAGTGTTATATCTGGCATTGTGGCGATACTGCATGGTATTGGTTTCCCGTACTTCTTTTCTTTTTCTTCCATGCGCTTTCTGTATTCCTCGCTCTTGAGTTCGTATTGCCTCTTTATCTTAGCGGACAATATTTCATACCTCCGGTCGTTCCTTATGTCGACGTCAGGGTGTTCATTTCGGCTTTCTTCGGATGTCAGGTGGGACACTGGCTTCCATTTGAATGTTTCGGGCGTCGTGGTTGGGCTGCTGGCTTTCGCTTGTGGATCAGGCTCGGTCTCTTGGTTTTCATCCTGCGATTTCTCTGTAATTTCTTGTTCGGCTTATGTTGTTTTATTTCGGAGTATTTCCATTTCAGCTTTCTGTAGTTCTCGCTCTGATTTAATGGTTTGTAGGATCTCTTCATTCTCCTTCTTAATCAGTGCCATATTTTCTACTTCTTGCTTGATGTTTTGCTGAATCTCCTTCATTTCCGCCAGTAGTTTTTCGTTGTCGTTATTCGGGGTCGGCGTAAGTAGTGCCTTGACTTGTTTCTTCAACTCATCTATCTGATTTTGGAGTTGATCTCTTTCGGCTTGGGCTATACCTGTGGCTGTCTCGCCCCTCTGCATTGCTTCCTTGAATGGTGTCTTTGTGATTATGGCGATCTTTAAGACGTCTCTGTGTCTTTGCAGGTACGGACAGCCCAAGTATTTTGCTCCATGCTTGCCCAGGCAGTTGGCGCACTTTCTTTTGATGTTAGGGGTTCTGAAGTCCGTGCCCAGCTTGGCCAGTGGACACTCCTTGAAGGCGTGGTGATCGGAGCAGTATCGGCATATTTCCGTCTTACTGCGACACGTAGCTCTGCTGTGGCCGGCCTTCTGACATTTGGAACATTGCGTGATTCTTGGGATGAATCTCTCTGGTTGCTGCATTCTCTTGTTGAATGATACTGTGGTCGGCATTTCGCTGCCCTCCGATGTCACCACTGCCAAGGTTGTAGGTATCTTGGAGTAAGTGAGAAGCCGCTCCGCCTTCAAGAATCGGATGTGGATATTGTCGTCCTGTAGCTGCTTCAGGATTTCTTCGTCTGTCAGCTCCACTGGAATCCGCTTGACGACCCATCGGGCTGTTTATGAGTCGGTGTTTCCGACTCTGGTGTCTTTCTCTTCCTTCTTCTCTGCTGACTTGGTTCCTGACTTTGTTCTCCCTCGTAGTAGCTTCAGTGAAAGCTGTAATATCAGGCTCTTTGGTGCAGCTAGGCGGTAGGCTCTCCACGTTCTTGTTCTTGTTGTCGGCCTAACTACTCTTACTCCCTCTCCTCCCTCTCGCTCTTTATTTCTGTGTCACTCGGTGGCTGATGTAACCAGTGTCCCACCGGCCGCCTTTACTAGCCTAATTCAGACCACCTAACTCTGAACTTCGACACCAACCTAACTCTGGGAGGATACGGTTATGTGTAAATTGACCCTCTCACAACCTAACATCGGGGAGGGATACTATTTGTGTGTATATTGACTCTCTCACAACCTGACATCTGGACGGATACCATTTGAGTGAAAATTGACCCTCTCACAACCTAACATCGGGAGGATACCATTTGAATTGAAAATTGATCCTCTCACAACCCTAACATCGGATCGGATAGCCATTGAGTGAAAGTTGAACCCTCTCAGGCAACCTAAAATCGGTGAGGATACGATTTATGTGTAAATCATCTCACAACCCAACATCGGGGAGGATATCATGTATGTGTAAACAGACCATCTCACAACCGAACATGTGTACCAGGACATGGGCAGTAAAGGCGACCGGTGGACACTGGTCACATCAGCCACCGAGTGACACAGAAAGAAAGAGGGGGAGGGAGGAGAGGGAGTAAGAGAGAGGGGGAGGGAGAGAAAGGGGGATCTGAATAGAGAACGACCGAACGAACTTAATGTTCAAAGGGATAGAAACTGGATGGCCATGCTATTCTGACATTCTTTCCTACTTATAGGAAGAGAGAGGGAAGAGAAACAGAGTGAGGGAGGGAGAGAGAGGGACAGAGAGAGGGAGAGAGAGATGGAGAGAGAGAGGGAGAGAGAGAGAGAGAGGGAGAGAGAGAGAGAGAGAGAGAAGGAGAGAGACAGAGAGGGGGAGAGAGAGGGAGAGAGAGAGAGAGAGGGAGAGAGAGAAAGGGTGAGAGAGAGGGAGAGAGAGAGGAAGAGAGGGAGAGAGAGAGGGGAGAGAGAGAGGGAGAGGGCGAGAGAGATGGAGAGGGAGGGAGAGAGAGAGAGAGAGAGAGAGAGAGGGAGAGAGAGAGGGAGAGAGAGAGAGAGAGCGATAGGGAGAGAGAGAGGGAGAGAGAGAGGGAGAGGGAGAGAGAGAAAGAGAGAGAGGAAGAGAGAGAGAGGGAGATGGAGAGGGAGAGAGATGGGGAGAGAGAGAGGGAGAGGGAGAGAGAGAGGGAGAGAGAGAGGGAGAGGGAGAGAGAGAGGGAGAGAGAGGGAGAGGGAGAGAGAAAAAGAGAGAGAGGGAGAGGGAGAGGCAGAGAGTGAGTGAGAGAGAGAGAGAGAAAGAGAGAGATGGAGAGACGATATCCTACATAATCACAAATTATCTTGGTGATCGATTGTGACAGCGTCATTTAAGATCTAACTGAGCTACTTCCCACAGTAAAACCGAGTATGAACAAACACTACAAGGAATATAACAATTAATACAGGTGATACAACAAACACTACAATGAATAGAAGAAACACTAGAGGTAATAAAACAATCAACACAGGAAAGAGAACAAACACTACTGGTAAAAGAACCAGCACTACCAGTAATAGAACAAACACTGCAGGTAATAGAACAAATACTATAAGTAATAGAACAAACACAACGGGTAATAGCACAATATAGCAAAGCACAAAGTAATGAAGCTGTACAAAACAAGGAGGAAACATACAGGACGTTGCGGCGACTAGTCGTCATCAGCAAACAACTATATACACCAAACACAACATATAATCACGGCGAAGACACCCTGGTGATTATAATAACGTATAAAGACGGGATGAGAAGAATATAAAGATGCAGTTACATTTGCCCTTGACAGCCTTAGTACATTTGTGTGGAAAAGAAGTCTGCATCCATGTCAATGCATAACTGCTGGAAAAGCCGTGAGTTGAGAGCTCCTCTTTTCGCACAATTCACTATCCTAACGGTTTGATCCGAAACAGTCCCACAGTGGAGCTTGAAGTGTTTTAGAGGCTAGAGCCTGACGATGTATCATGCAATGAATGGCTTTCGCCTTTGGGGAGTGTTTCTTCACACTGACTTAAGATCTTGATTTGGTCCCCAACATAGCTGATGATCCATCTGTACAGCCTCTCGCTTTGATTCCGAGACCAGTTAAGACCAGGGATAGAGTTATTGCCTCTCCATAGCACAAAGCGTGGGCTAAAATATAGAGATCATGTGTTGCCCATGCAGCATGGTCCCTCTCTCGGCCTGCCTAGATCACTCCAGAGGAAAGGTAACACCCCTAAATCTGGAACAAGACAAGCTGCAGAAGCTGCCGGATCAGCAAAGCAATGCTCTAACTGTCCGCCTGTCGGAGCTTCGATCCTAGACCAGCCGCCAACCAAGGCTTAGGGCCTGGTCTGCCATGCCATGACATTTTGTCTTTAGCTTGCATTTCCTCGCACCAGAGTAAGGCTTGTACCCTCCTAATTGTACTCTTCCGCCCGAAGCCGTTGGCACAATGTGGGGTGTTTGGGTTTGGTAAGGGCCGCTAAACATTCGGCGCTAACAGAAACCAGGTAGTACGGTATACTGTTATACGGTAGCTCAGTCATATCTGACTAAGACCTGACTATCCCATAATATAATTTCTGATTTAAGGACTGATAAAACCTTTTCCAAAATAGCAGAGACCTAGGTAGTTGTTTCAAGAGAAGAACAAACAATAAGGTTTTCTTTAAGTGATCCTGAATGCATATACCATGCAACCACTATCAACTGAGAACACGATGCCACATCAGTCGATTCATTCATCACTTTTAATTGAATAGAGTCCAAATGCCATAAACATGATCTCTTGCACAACTTGCTCCTAGTATGTCAATGACCATAACGCTGACCCTCCTTTGAACAGTATCGTTAAATAGTGAAACCGATGTAAGTGTGCTTATTGTTTTTTTTTTAACTGATTCAATTTGCAACGCAATCTCCACCATCTTGAAACAGCACGGTTTGATCAAAGTGTCCTCATTGTATTTGATTTGTTTCTACTACGACATAGGAAACTTCAGTAACCTTTTGGTGTGTCTCTTGAAATGCCATTATTAAATCCAGTCTCATCCTTTTGACTGCAACCCCACGACGTTAAAAATAGGTTTTGTCCTTGTCCTTGTGTTGAGGATGAACATTCAACACAAGTTGTTCAACTTTGTCGGTTTCGTAGAATCACTTGACCGTCTTTTACCACAAATAACACATTGAAGTCGTTCTTCTCCGTTGACGACGATAAATGTCATCTATAACGCATATACGAATGATCAAACTTTCAATTGATTTGAAACTCATCATGGGCTTCAATGTATGTACATATAAAAGTAAAAGGTCAAGAACATTTATAAATAAGATATTTTCACACATTAATACCCATTAATATAAATAGAATGCAATAATGTTATACTATCTCTATTAACAAAAAAAACAAAAAAAAGACACACTCACACACACACACACACACACACACACACACACACACACACTCGTTCGTAGAAAAACTAAGAAGTATAAACGGACTGACCCAAACTGGATATCGACCCGGCAATGTTAATGGACTACGAGATATATCAGCGACTCAAAAAATAGGCACAATGAACGTATGTGGTTTCAATAGTGAAGAAGAATAGCTTATAGAAACAATGGAAGAGAGAAAAAGTGGACTGATGGGAATAGCGGATACCAGAACAAAAGGGAAAGGATGCAAGGAGCTCCACCGCAGTTATACGTTTGTTTACTGTGGAGTAGAACAGCAAAGAAGCAAAACACGGTGTTGGAATAGTCATCGAACCACGGCTAGCAAGAGGAATACTAGAAATATTATATATATATATATATATATATATATATATATATATATATATATATATATATATATATATATATATATATATATATATATATATATATATATATATATATCAGAAAGAATTATAACAGTGAAAATAAAAGAACAATCAATTACAACATATGTACAAATATACGCACCATGTAATGCAAACAATAATGAGCAAGAATGCGAGGACTTCTACGAAGACATACATGACGTGCTAAATAAAATAGATAAGCAGGACAACATCATAGTTATGGGAGACTTCAATGCAAGACTAGGACATAACAGAGTGGGCATAGAAAAACATCTGGGAGCATTTGGAGATCAGCAAAATGAAAGGAATGATAACGGAAGTAGACTATTAGAGCTTTGCAGCCAACACGACCTCTATATAACAAACACATTCTATAAACATAAAGATTCACAAGTATACACCTAATATAAATGGAACGATCTAGATACTAAAAGCCAAATTGATTTTATATTAACAAGAAACAACAGAAAGAAATATATTAGATGCAATGGCAGTGCGCAATTTCAGTATAAATACAGACCATAAAGCAGTCGTTGCCACAAAAAGAACCATCAGAAGAAGAATACAAAGAGCAGGAAAATACATACCACGCGAATCAGTAAACTTAAAAAACCTTAAAGACGAGGCAGTAAGGTAAAATTATGAGAAGGAACTTACTGTACTCTTTGAAAAACTACCTACAGAAAGAAAGACACTGGAAGAAGAATGGGAGATGTTCAAATCAAGCATTTTAAATACTGCAAAAATAACATATGGAGCCATGAAAAAAGGAAAACACGGATAAAGAAAATAACAAGTTGGTGGAACGCAGAAGTTAAGGAAGCGGTAAAAGACAAAAAGAAAAAAAATATAAAAAGTGAATGAAGAGCAAACAGGAATGTGATTACATAGAATATAGAATAGCTAGAAGACATGTGAATAGAATAGTAAAGAGGGAAAAACAAAAAGACTGGGATGAGTATGAAGAAATCCTAAATAAAAACTACAAGGAGGCAACAATAAACTTCTACAAAAAGATATGTGCAATGCGAACCAGAGGAGAACCATTTGACCCAACTGAAATAATTAACAGCGAAAATGGAGAACCAATAAGTGAACAAAAACAAATCCTAATAAGATGGAAGCAGTATTTCGAACTTCTTAACATCCCATCAGATGTCACAGGAATTCAAGAGACCTATACAGATGTCACCGAAGAACTAGAACCAGACATACTAAAAGAAGAAATTATAGAAGCCATCAGATTAGCCCCATTGAACAAATCACCGGGACAGGATGAAATACCAAATGAACTATTTAAAGCAGCAAGAGAAGTAGGAACAGCTTGGCTACATAGACTATTCAACCATGTTTGGGTAGAACAACAGACACCACGAGACTGGGGAAACGCCATAATTATCCCAATTTGGAAAAACAAAGGCAGCAAAAGAGACTGCACACAATACAGAAGCATTTCACTGTTGAGTCATACTGGGAAAATATTTGCCACAATTCTAGAAAAAAGATTACGAACTACTTTAGAACCCCAGGTAAGCGAAACACAGCTTGGATTTAGGAAAACCAAAGGATGCACAGTATAACAGAGTAGCTCTGTTCAAGGGGTTTAGTTGGCATGGCGTGCAAAGGGAAAACAGATCTATTAGCTGATGCACGCGTGAGCACCCCGTAGTTAGGTATCTAGGGACGCTCACGCGTTGACGTAGAGGCAGGGTAGAGATTAGTTACCATCAACTTCTCAAGCGAAGAGGACCTGAGGCTCCATGCATGCAATATGCCACATTTTTGATACGAATAAGTTTCCTGTAATAAACTCAGATAGTTTCCACGGCTTGCCTTCAGCGTTAATACTTCAGTTGCCATTTTTGCTCTTAGACAACTTATACAAAAATCAATCGAATTCAATAAAATACTCTACTTAGCCTTTGTCGACCTAGAAAAGGCATTCGATAGAGTAGATAGAAACAAGCTGTGGGAAATCCTTAAACAATATGGAGTGAGTACACATCTAACAAACCTATGTAGAAGTTTATACAACAACAGTGAATGCATAGTGACAGCAACTGGAGGACACTCAGAGCCCTTTACCATAAGATCTGGAGTACGGCAAGGTTGTGTCCTGTTCCCTCTCTTGTTCATAACATATATAGACAACATATGTAAAGAAATCAGCCAACCAGAGACAGCAAGAATACCGCATGACGAGAACACAGAAGAAGAACCATCTGCAAATCTAACCATTAGAGAACTCCTGTTTGCGGACGACCAAGCACTAATAGCAAATTCAGAAGCTGAATTACAAGATCACATGAATATTCTAAACGAAATGTGTAGGGAACATAACATGAAAATTAGCACAAGCAAAACAGAGGTAATGACTATAACTAAAGAAGAACAAACAACTACAATTCACATAGACGAACATCCCTTGAAACAAGTAAAGAGTTTCAAGTACCTAGGAAGTATAATATCATCAAATGGAAGATCAGAAGACGAGATCGAAAATAGGTGCAATAAGGCAAATCAACTCATTGGACAAATGGCACTAATACTAAAGAACAAACATGTATCAATGACTACTAAGAAGGCACTTTATAACACAATCTTCCTACCAACTCTATGTTACCAATGCCAAACCTGGACAATGACAGAAAAAGAGAAAAGAAAAATCACCACAACAGAAATGAGGATTCCTGAGAAGAATACTCAACGGATCAAGAAGAGATAAGTTCAGAAATGAAGAAATCAGGACTAAAGTGGATGTTAAAGCAGCACTAGATTTTATCAGAAAGCAGCAAGTCAGATGGTTTGGCCATGCAAGTAGGCTACCAGTCAACAGTATGCCACAACAAGCAATGCTGTACAGACCAGATGGAAACATAGGAAGAGGCCGACCACGTAAACGTTGGACAGAGGGAATAACAGAATCCATGGGAATGTCGATATACGAAGCCCATAACCGGGCACTCTCACGATGTTTATACTTCACCTCGACACCGCAAGGTACAAGAGGAACATGATGAGATGAGATGAGATGACACACACACACACACACACACACACACACACACACACACACACACACACACACACACACCCAAACACGCACATTGTGCATATGAAACAATACGTTTTTAATCTGAAGATTAGTGGGTGGAACATCAAGTTGCCACCGTAGTCTTATAATGATGTGCGCGCACGCACACACACACACACACACACACATATATATATATATATATATATATATATATATATATATACACACACACACACACACATACATCACACAGACCACATAATTCTGTGATGACGTCTGTCTGGAAACCCTGCCTATCGGCGCGCGTAGATCTGAGTGAGGTCGTGATGAAAAGTTATAAACAGATAAACAGTGCAGCGTAAAGTGATCTAATATCTGCATTCTCCAATGCTTGTTCTGAATTTGGTTTAACAATTAACAAAAAGAAGACACAGATTATGTCACAAGGTGCAATTGGTGCACCATCAATCTTTATTGACGACGCCGAACTGGAGATAGTAGACCATTTTACATATCTAGGATCAGAGGTAAATAGCAAATTATCCCTCGATCAGGAAATCAACATCAGGATTGGCAAGGCAGCAACAACAATAAACATGTTAGCAAAAAGAGTCTGGGAGAACAGGAAGCTTACTGCCAAAACGAAAGTCCTCGTCTACCAAGCCTGTGTCCTTAGTACTCTTCTTTATGGCAGTGAAACCTGGACAACTTACTCACGCCAAGAGAAACGTTTAAACAGCTTTCATATGCAGTGTCTGCGAAGAATACTTGGTATTAAGTGGCAAGACAAAATCACAAATACTGAAGTATTGGAAAGATCAGGTTGTGTGACGGTGTATTCCATACTCAGTCTTCGTAGGCTTAGATGGATAGAACACGTTTGGAGGATGGATGATGGTAGAATACCAAAGGACATATTTTTTGTGAATTACAGACGGGTAGGAGATCTCAGGGTCGGCCTCTACTACGATACAAAGATGTGTGTAAGCGGGACATGATTGATACAGGCAATTATAATGCACATTGGGAGCAAGTCGCCGCTGAACGTGTTGCATGGAGGGCAACTATCAGAAATGGAATAAAGACAAAGCAGAAAATGATTGCAGATAAAGCACACACAGAGCGTGAGAGACGTAAGATGGTGCACAATGGTGGAAATGACCATGTTTTCACATGCATCCACTGTGGGCAAACATTTGCAGCAAGAATTGGCCTTACCAGCCACACTCGCCACCGCCATGGAACGTAGTTATTAAGCGTTTTTGAAGCACAATGTACCAAACTATCGTCTGTCAAGACGGAAAGGTGCAAATGATTAACTAACTAACTAACTAACTATCAAACTAAATAACTACCTACCTAACAAATTAACTATCTAACTAACTAACTAACTAACTAACTATTTAACTAACTATCTCGGCTGTCTCTGGTACACGTCGTTCCATGATATCTATTATGGGATATGCACTCACACCCACCAAGAGAAAACCTGTGTGCCACGCATCAGTACCACACAGTATAATAATCTTGTTTCGCTGCGGCTACCCAAATAATGTGTTTACCGGTGGGCTGGTCTTATACAACCTCGATAACACATTGCATTGGGCTATTTAATCCTATAACGCGTGGTATAACTATCTCCACGCTCACACTTATCAGTCCACCCAAACTTTAGGACCCGTTTCCAACACACATAAACGAGCATATAAAATGAATTTTAATGAGTTTTGTTCGTATCACCATCATACTTGGGTGCACTCATTATTGCTCTTTAATATTCGTCCATTATGGCCAACACATTCACTGGCACCCACTCATACATTGTACGGGCATCTACTTGGAATCCTTAGCTTTCACTCTCAGATAACTATCACATTTCAATTGCTTCCAGTTGCTTCGCATTACCTTCCTGCACCCCGCCCCTTTTGTTTGTACCAGCACCTCATATTTACCTGTGACTTTCAATGAACCGTTATCACCCACTACCCCGGTATCATCCCCTACCCTGGCCCCCATGACCCACAGCCTCCCATGGTTGTGTATATGTGACGGGACAGCCCCGGCAGCATCCGAATGACACAAGTTAAAAAGGAATTAAAGAGCCCACAATATTTTTCTATCATTCTCTAAAAGCATAAACGTCCACCAGAAAATGATAGAAATGCAAGAGGATTGAAAACCAGAGGAAAATACATTTTGACCACGCACGCCCCATCATTTCTGTAATGCTAGGTCTGAGAAAGCTTTGATGTCCAGATCAAACGTAAAACCCAGACACCACGGCACCAGTCGGCGGGTGCTATCAAAGGTTGAAAACTCACTGTTTTCAGTACCAGGGAAGAGAAATACGGCAAAGTGTGAAATCTGGGCTGGGGACGACTTTGATACATCGCAGAGCCAGTCAGTTGAGATTGACGTGTTAGTTTACAATCCCGTGGTTAAAATAGGGACGACACCTAACACCTTACGGTTAACATGACCTAATGTGTGAACCAGCCACGGCAGAATGGGAGATAAGAGGGTCAGCCAGACCCGTCTGAAATAACACATGCGGTAAATGTCCAGACATTGGGAAGACGGGACAACGTCTGTAGTTGCCACCCCAAAGGAGCAATTAGGACCAGATACTTAACACCTCACTGCAATACAGCGGCAAAGTAGGAACACATGGCTGACACATTTCTGACAGCAACCAAGGAAGGCTTGTGTTAACCGCAGATGGGGATGTAGTTATGACGCAACGTCTATTGCATCGCTAGCGAAGCATGTTTCATTGTTTCAGACATGCGGCAGAACATCGGTCAATTTGATTGACAGATGAAACTACCCTTCACAGGAAAGGAGGAGGGGTGAGAAGAGTTTGGGACGTAATCCATCCCGTCATTGTGCATGGAAAAATAGGTGGAGTTAATTAATAGGGGATATATTAATTAGCCAACGTGGAAACTAGCCAGGAATGAAGAGAATAAAACTACATGCATGGCCAGCAAATCCTCAGACGCAAACTCACGTATAGCAAAAGGATACCTACTGGAGAAATATTAACATTTCGTTCTGTTGGACTTCTGTACAAAGTATTATGATGGAATTTCCAAAACTATAAAACCCAGGTAATACCATTAGTTTGTCTGCTAGTCTGAAGGCTTGTGTAGTTTTCTGTTTCTGTTTATTCTCCCAAACTTCACACTGGTGGATTTTCTTTGTACTTAATGTTCCAGTTTCTAGATTTACTATTACACTGTGAACTTTATCTTCTTCTTTCATTCACCACTTGGTTGTCTGATTTGTTGTATGTGATAATTTGGAGAAATCCATTATCCAAGCTACATGAGCGTGTGGCTTATGCATGTACAGGAGATACATTTAAATTCATCCTGTATGATGTTAAACATTTGGGAGACTGACTACTTAGGAGAAATTCCTGAGAGCTACAAGTCTCTTGATAGCGTCCAATTAGCATTGATTATTTGGACCAACACTTTGAGTGCCTACCAAGATTATGGTGAAACCACTTGGTTTGAGGAATGGCACCAGTTCACCTTGTCTGCATGATGTCTGCATGAGGACAGACATGACTTAGGACATTCAATATCCCAGACAGATTCAGGGAAGGCAGTTAATGTTCGACAGGGACTGTGCGACCAGTCCTTCCGACAAGACAGTAGAATGAATCAGAAAGGGAAAGAGTAAGTGAGGTGAACTTATATGGGAAACACCCCATTACATAAATGTATGTGATGATGTATGTTTTGAGCTATAGATGTTCTAAATGGGTTTATGAATATATACATATATATTTATTTATTTAGAACTGATATATGTTTATGTAACATGCCATCATCTATCATCATACCATCATATATTATGACTTGAATGTATGTTTATATGAATGTATAGACATATGTGTTTGAGATGTGTAGACGTAGATACTACCCATCTCCGTTCGTTTCATTCCAGATCTCTTAGGAGCAATGGACAGTCAACAACCCATATCCGGAAGTGACTTAGCCTTGTGAAGGGACCACTTTGGACTGCTTCAATCTGACAGTGAACTGCGTCTCATTGGGGGAAGCGTGACCTATGTGACCTCTTAAGTTACGTATACCCATCATCATCATCGTATGATCATCAATAGCAATAATAAACACAGTTGTTGTATTTTAAACTCAGTTGTCTGTATAATTCTAAATGTTTATAAATGTTTGTGTAGCGTAATCAAGTACACACATTATATCATTTAGTGGGGGTTCACACATATTGTCCAGAAGTAGGAATATATGTCCGGGAGGTACTTTGTCTATGCAGTCATAAGTAACCAGATTACGTGGCATAACTTAACTCCTCCTTTCTCACTTCTGGTGATACCAAGTACAGCAAAATCTATATAGATATATTCTATCTTCAACGAGCCACTTCTTGGCTGTTTTCTTGAGTATCAGGGACAGTGTCTTAGATCAGCATAACATACATTTGTTCCACGTTTTCTCTCTGGGATCTGGGGTGGTAATTAGTCCATTCTGACAGAGTTAGGGGATCTTAAACTGCATCCAGAACTAAACACCAGCAGAAGAAAATGATGTTGGCTGGGTGGTTGCCCAACCGGGAGCTACCTGAAGCCAGTTGGTGACAGTATAACAGAGGATAAAGTTTGCATTCGTGGCAGTAGTGCAGCCAGGGACTCTGAGATAAGTTGCAACTTTTTTTTTCTTTCATATTTTCATGTTCTACTTATTGCTCTAATTGTTCTATCTTTTATTCTTCTCCTCCAGTCCTTATGCCTTGATGTAGTCTCGGGAGGGTCTTCCCCGCGACTATATGCTGTGTTGTGTGTATATAGTTGTTTGCTGATGAAGGCTAGCTGCTGCAACGTCCTGTATGTTTCGTAATTCTGTTCCGTAAAGCTGCATTACTTTTTATTATTTTATATTGTTTACATTTCCACAGCTTTACAGCAGTTCCACCATTTTGTATTCATAGTGTAAACGCGTATGTGGAAATAATGAGATTGCGGGGGATCGGTAGGAGTTCTGGAAGAATCTCAAAACTGAGACGGAAGACCAGGAGAAGTTTAAATCAGATAGGGGTGGGAACGATTAGTAGTATGGCTCTTCGCTGGCTGTTGAATGAGGGGACGTGGTGCGTATGGGAATGTCCTGAGTGCAGTAATGTCAGTTCTTAACTCAACTCAACATAACTTAACTCATTCATTGGATAGTAGAACAAGAAATACAGATACAAGAACAAACATTACACGTAATAGAACAACCATTACAAGTAAAGGAACAAACATTACATAGACCACAACTAACACTGCTAGTAATAGAACAAGAATTGCATGTAATAAATCAAACACTACAGGTTATGGAACAATTACTACAGGTTATAGAACACACATTACAGGTAATGGAACAATCTGGATGAAATATTAGCTGTCTACCTTCTTTGACGATGGTAACATCTCCCCTAGAACAGTGGTACTCGACACATGTGGAATCTTCTGGAGGGGAGAAGGTTTTCCCATCTTGAAAAACCGATCCCCACACACAGCATGCATCTGGTGTGTATAGAAATATGTGGCCATTATTAGCGCAAGTACACACTTGATGTCCATATCCAAGGACTATGTTACCACAGCGGTTGTTCTGCAAGTCATTTTCTACATTTATACTCTTCCATTATGTGTGTGTGTATGTGTGTGTGTGTGTATGTATGTGTGTGTGTGTGTGTGTGTGTGTGTGTGTGTGTGTGTGTGTGTGTGTACGCGCGTGTTTGTGCGTTCGTGTATCCAGCCTATCCAGCGAGGAAATAAAATGCAAATAAACAATCCATTATTAAACGAATTGGGGCGTTGTGCACACATGATGCTAGCCTCACATTGTATAGACCAATTAGAACTGAACGAACCATGTGGTAAACATAACTTCAGCTGCGTTTACTTCCAGTGATATTTCGTGGAACTCATTTTATGGTGGGTCTACTCGAGAGCGCAGATCAATTATAAAGAACTCTCTCGATGAGAGTTCGATCCCATTACAACTGAGCCGGCTCAGAAACACTGTTTACTTTGCCGCTGCGTTATCACTGCTTCTTATTCCTGAAGTAGTCCATGCCCAATTAGTAATTCCATTCCTCCAGTAGTCCCCGCCCATGTAGTAATCCCAGCTCCTGTCGTATTTAGCACCAATGTAGCAATCCCATCTCCTTCGTATTTAGCACCAGTGTAGTAATCCCAGCTCCTGTAGTAGTCCCCGCCAATGCAGTAATCTTGGCTCCTGTAGTAATCACCACCCATGTATAATCCCAGCTCCAACATAGTGACCACCCATGTAGCAATCCCAGCTCTTGTAGTAATCACCACCCATGTAGCAATCACAGCTCCTGTAGTAATCATCACCCATGTAGTTGTCTCCGCCTCTGTAGTAGTCGCCGCCCCTGCAGTAGCCCATTCCCTCCATAGTCATCATCGCCATCATCATCATCATCTTCCACTTCTGCCATCAAGCGTCGTCAGAAGGAATAGTTAACTGCCCAGTCCCAGATGGGCGGCACTGGATAGTGCTGTTCCGTGCGAATGTACAATGCCTTTGACATCGACACTCCATGTTCTTCTCTTGTGTCCTCTTGCTCTTGTAACTGATATTTGATGTATGATCACTGCTAATATTTGATTGTTTTGCATTCTAACTAGATGGCCAAACCATTTGATCTTCTGCCATTCAATGTATGTAGTACAAGGTATTGATCCCACCAGCTCTCCTCAAGCATCTCATCTCACAGGTATTGAAATTAGCTAAATGTAATTTGGATAATGTCCAAGTATGACATAGGTAGATGTGGTTGGTGTAAATATACTATTTATTATCTGCCTTTTTGCTGACATGGGTATGTTTGGATGTTTCAGTATAAATAATAGTTGATATGTAAGAGTACTTTCTTGTTTGACAACATATTTCAATTTCACTGTCTATGCTGGCATTTTCTGTGATCATTTTTTTTTCTCCAAGAAATGTTCATTCTTTAACTTGTTTCAGTGGTGGTCTGTTTATCAGTTTATTTAGTGGAACATTAGATATGCTAACTTGCATTACTTCAAATTTGGCTTTATTTATATTCATATTGTATCTGCTGCATGTTGAACTCAGCTTAGTAATATGATTTCAGTTCTCCTATCGTCGCTGTAAAACAGGCCTTGATCGTCTGCAGATAAAAGCTCATTTGTTGCCGGCGAATCTGTCGATTCATCTGAAGTAATGAACCCTAAATTGTTTTTAAATCTGTTAAAGACTTGCTTCTTTGTATATTATGACTATGTAGATATTAAGAAGCACGGGAAATAGCACACATCCATGTCTCACTCATGTATTGAATGTGAACATATCTTATATACCTTGTTGTGTCCTGATTGCACTTGGATTCGAATAGTACATGGTTATGATGTTAGTAATCCACTAAAATTACGTTTGTGTAGAACGCGCATTAAAGACAGTGAGCTATTTATAATTCTCACCTGTTTATGAAAGCAAGGAGCCGACAGGGAAGCTAACAGACCAGACACTGTTGTAGAGTTCCTAGCTTTATCACAGGATGTCGGGCCTCCTTACAGCTTTCTTTCATCACTGTATGCGTCATCTCTGTCTGTCTGCGCATCTTTCTGTATGTCTGCCTTTCTGTCTGCCTGCCTGTGTCTGACTGCCTCTCTATCTCTGCCGGTTTTCCTCTCTATCTGCATCTCTCTCTCCTGCCTGTTTATATTCCCGTCCCGTCTGCCTGCCTGCTTGTCTGCATATCGATCTGCTTCCCTGGCTGACTCTCTCTCTCTCTCTCTCTCTCTCTCTCTCTCTCTCTCTCTCTCTCTCTCTCTCTCTCTCTCTCTCTCTTTGTCTTGTTTCTATATCTGTCTACCGCTCTCTATCTGTCTCTCTCTCAATATCTCTCTCTCTGTCTTGTTTCTATATGCATGTTATTGTGTGTGTGTGCGTGTTTATGCGTGTGTGCGTGTCTGTGTGTGTGTGTGCCTGTGAGTGAGTGCCCGCGTGCGCCTGTGTATGTGCGCGCGTGCGCCTGTGTCTGTGCGCGCGTGTGCCTGTAGTATCTGTGTGCGCGTGCGCCTGTGTCTGTGTGCGCGTGCGCCTGTGTCTGTGTGCGCGTGCGCCTGTGTCTGTGTGCCTGTGCGCCTGTGTCTGTCTGCGTGTTCGCCAGTGTCTGTCTACGTGTACGCCTGTCTATGTCTGCATGTGCGTCTGTCTCTGTCTGTATGTCCGCTTGTCTGTCTGTCTATGCGCCTGTATGTCTGTCTGTGCGCATGACTGCCTGTCTGTGCACCCGTCTGTCTATCTATGCGAATGTCTGTCTGTCTGTCTTTCTGTGCGCCTGTCTGTATGTCTGTCTTTCTGTGCGCATGTCTGTCTGTCATTGCGCCTGTCTGTCTGTCTTTGCACCTGTCTGTATGTCTGTGCGCCTGTCTGTCTGTCTTTGCGCCTGTCAGTCTGTCTTTTCACCTGCCTGTCTGTCTTTGCGCCTGTCTGTCTGTGCGCCTATCTGTCTGTGCGTCTGTCTGTCCAGCTGTCTGTCTGTGGGCCTATCTGTCTGTGCGCCTGTCTCTCTGTCTGTCTGTGCAACTGCTTGCCTGTCTGCCTGTGCGCCTGCCTGTTTATCTGTCTGTGCGTCTGTCTGTCTGTCTTTGCGCCTGCCTGTCTGTGTATATGTCAGTCTGTGTGCCTGTCTGTCTGTCTTTTCGCCAGTATCTCTATGCGCCTGTCTGTCTGACTGTGCGCCTGTCTGTCTATCTATCTGCTCGACTGTCTGTCTGTGCCCATGTCTGTCTGTCTGCGCGCCTGTCTGTCTGTCTGTGCTCCTGTTTGTCTGTGCGCCTCTCTGTCTGCGCGCCTGTCTGTGCTCCTGTCTGGCTGTCTTCTCGCCTGTCTGTCTATCTATCTGCTCGCCTGTCTGTCTGTGCCCATGTCTGTCTGTCTGCGCGTCTGTCTGCCTGTGCGCCTGTCTGCCTGATTGCCTGCCTGCCAGTCTGCCTGCCTGCCTGCCTGCCTGTCTGTCTGTCTGTATGTCTGTTTGTCTGTCTGTCTGTCTACAATAATCAGTTATCACTGTAATTTTCAAACAAAAATAATTATTTCGTAGTTCATTGAGAACCAGTTCTATAATGTAGTTGTGACTCCTGCACAATTATTTAGCAGTCAATGTCACATGTTGGAGCACATTACATCTGATATTAAATAAGATCCTACTATAATACTATAATACCTACTGACCTTCTAATATACTATAATAATAACACTATAATAATACCTACCTAATACCTACTAATAACTACTATAATATCTACTGACATACCTATTGTCTGATACCTACTGATATACCTATTGTTTGATATGTAGTGACATACCTATTGTATGATACCTACTGACATACATAATTGTCTGATACCTACTGACATGCATATTGTCTGATACCTACTGACATACCTATTGTATGATACCTACTGACATATCTATTGTCTGATACCCTACATATCTATTCTGATACCTACTGACATACTATTTTG
>JACEFZ010015443.1:0-19413 GCA_014155875.1 Cepaea nemoralis
GACCTGCAATTCGGGGGGGCTAAACGGGTACTCCACCTTGCCCAAGGGTGTCCTGTAGGCTAGCGGAGGGAAGGAGGCGCCTTACTTCTCCTTTTATAGGGGATATCCCTACCCCGCTACCCGTCTAGGAAATGGTGAAAGTATAAAGTTGATTCTATGTCCCTTTAGAGACCATCACCATCAACCCCTAACATTGGTAGGTCTTTGTGATTGTGTTAGCAATTATACTCTCAGTCGTTTGTCATTACTTCTGAACGATTGTGAAAATGCACGCAATGTGGTCTGATTACAAAACGCCTGCGTCTGATTTCGAACCCGGTAGCTAGGCATTGGTTAGATTGTGTGGATACAGACACTCTATGTATAGTAGGTAAGCAGAGGAACCGTTTACACACCTTAAGACTCATAGAGCATACGGTGCTAGACCCACTTTCTTATAGACCAATCTGCACTAGGTGGGTGATATAATCAGTATCACATTATTCGTCTTTACTTCCCAAGACATTTCTTGGTGCGCATTTTACTCTGGGTAGCCTTCTATTTATAGGAATTAGAAATTTGTCATAAAAGAAACTTATCGAATGTTCCCTAGAACACAGTCGTTTAACCACAGACATTTTATAGAGGCAAAGCCCCAGAAGGTTCCACACATGCTCCCCACTTGATTGTAGTAACTTCTTCTTCTTATGTTCTCTATGCCCTTTAAAGTATAGATTGTCAACCAATTCATTTCAAGTCCACGTTGGACGTGTATAAACAACTATCAATAACTGACCTACATAACCTGCTATATGATAATAACACCATACAGCTGAAATGAATTCAGTTAACCGTCGTTCTACCAGCTAGACCTGTTACTTAATGTATTACAAGTGGCTGATAGACATGTTTGTGTCTCTGTATTTACCGAAGTGGTCAGTGTGTTGTTCATGCACTTACCATTACAGAAGCTATACCTAGTCCCAGGTAGGTGTTTTCTTAAACTGTATGTCAATTGTTATTACAAACATCATCACAAACCTTGTCGGCTGGCCTGGTCGATCATGCCTCTCCACAAATTGCGATCTCCTACAGCTTGAACCAGTTAATGTTTTGACTCGTTTTCCTGCAATTACACAAGACTGTGAAGAATTTTCCACAATTTTGTTTCCGGTTGCCACAGCATGTTCCAGTTGTTGTCTTCCCATAATGTACCCACAAAATGATGACTGCCTCTTTCTGATGTTTGTTATAAGATGTCTTTGCGATCTAGCCTTCCTCAAAATGTCCAGATTGCACATGTTGGCTGTCCAATAAATTGTCAGCATTCTTCTATAAAGCCACATCTCCAAGGTGTCTCGGGATGTTTTTGACTGTTTACTTACTGTCCAGTATTCATTGCCGTATGTTAAATCTGGATCTATTCAAGATGCAATAACTCTTTTTGTATCTTCTAATGACAAGGACTGTTACATAAAATGTTTTTCATTTGATAGTAGGCAGATTTTGCTTGTCCTCTTCTGTTCTTTATCTCTGTGATGCATATTCATCTAATGTTACCCATTTGCCTAAATATCTGAATTACTGCAATTACACCAAAATAACGGCATTTACTTTAACTGTACCATCTGTTCTTTCATACCACCATGACTTCGGTGTTCTTTTATTCAAGCTATGGCCCATTTTTGTTTTCGCTTTCTATAACCACTGTTTCTATCATTTCCTGTAGGTCCTTCTGACTTGTTGATATCAAGATGATGTCATCATCATTACGTAAGTTATTTATATCATGTCCACCAACCAGGATCCCTGGCATATTTTCTGCAAATCTCGTTATATGTCCACTGCACAATGAGAATCAATCATGAAACCTTATACAACCTTGTCTTGTGCCCTTCTTTATATGGCGGAAGGTAAGAGAAAACCATCGCTACATGTTCCAATGACAATCAGAACAACACGGAAAAAGATTAACTATGTTATTAAGGGGATTCCAGTGGAATCTCTTCGACCGGTTGGGTGCGTGTGCTACAGGTGGTACCCGATCGTCATCATGCAACTAAATGCAAACTAAATGTTAACAATAGATTACATGTTGGCGCATGGAATGTCAGAACACTTATTCAGAATGAAAAGTTAGAAAACATCAGGAAGGAAATTTAAAGAATGAAGATAACTATATTAGGTAGGTTTCAAGGGACAATCAGCGTTTCTACACTCTGATATTTACTTTTGGAGACATAGAACTTGAGGGTGTACCTTAAGTGCCATGACGACGATTCTGGTCAATCAGTCAATTAAGTAGTCATCAATTAATCAAGTAATCATCACAATCAATAAAGGAACCACTTAAACAATTAATCAGTCAACATTATAGTCAAGTCAACAACAGTATAGCCACCTTTATATATATATATATATATATATATATATATATATATATATATATATATATATATATATATATATATATATATATATATATTCCTACTTAATTAATACAGGCGCCATGGTTGAGCAGCTGCTAGCACGCTTTCCTGCCAGCCCGGTTATGTTTTCACATCCCCATTTCTTCTAGTTCTGACCACAGCTCTCAGGTCAATCTTTTACAACCCTAGTCAAATTAGTACTAGGAAATATTGTTGGGAGTAAAGGCGGCCGAAGTTATATTAATCGGACTATATAAATATTGGGTTAAGAACATATTCCCTATAACTCTAAAAGGTTAAAAGAAATTGTTCGATGCAGGTTCCCGCTATGTCTCTTTATTGTAATGTAGCAATGTCAGAGTCATCGGGTTTTCCCGTTTACTTCCTGTTTCGTTTCGTATTTTCGCGAACTTTTAGTCGCGACCAACGATTTTACTTCCGGTCTGAGCATGTCCTTCTAAAAAAATCAAAAAAACGAAAGAAGCGTGGTACAATGAAAGGGGAAGTTATCCTAATATTTTAAGTACTGGGTCTTCTGCTACGCGGGAAAAAGATTCAGCCGAAAGAAACGTTTTCTAAGGATTTTTGGGGGTGATATTCACGAATATTACGGTAATTTGTCTTATAACTCCATGTAGCTTAAAGAAGTTAAAACTTTTATTGTATTTTTGAATGCCTCGTCCAATTTTACATAAATATGAAAAGTTTTAACACAGCTGCTGTTAGCTGAAATTCAGGGGGAAAAAATTAGTGACATCGCCATGGCCGTCATGTCATGTAAGATTGCAGCGCCCATAAAATAAACAATAACGGACCTGTATTTATTTATAATTAGAACTGGTGGAGTGAACTGCGATGTATTTTACCACAGCTGATCTTGGATAACGGCTATGAGTGGTTGTGCTGATTCAGACTTGAGTCATTCTCGCGCAACATTCACTCTCGCTCTTCAATCAGACATCATCTCCCCAGACCAGTGAGAGTGTTGAGAACAGAGTTTGCCGCCTAGTATCCTGGTAATGCTAATCAACTACACTTTCCTACCTTCAACCGGAGTTCACCCTAATCGAGCTCCAACGGCCCATGTCCTTGGCCCGGTCATAATTAGACCCGTGCGAATACCAGAAATGCCAGCGACCGTGGCATCAGTAGAGCCAGGAATGCCTGTAGTCAATTGCAGGACACAAACCAGCGTGACTTCATGTGGACACTGAGGACTGGCCGCAGTATAACGGTCGGTATTCCGTGAATGCTGGTGAAACACGTCCTAACGCTGTCTTTGCCGGATCACACCCTAATGCTTGAGCCGTCACGGCGTTATGTGACGTCGTACCATGACGTCTAAATTGCGTTCAATGTTGGTGTCACTATGTTCAACATTTGTGACACTCTGTATCTTCTTCTTTGATGCGCTAGCTCATCACTTGAATGTTGCACCACTGTCATTTGCCATATGACAGTTACTTACATTAATGTTTATAATATTTAATCAACAAAAGAAAGCTGTCGCAATGCAGTTAGTACATTAAGACAATATGATACATTTTCATGAATTGTTCTTTCACTAACGACGAACATTTCACATAACATTTAATTAATATAATAAATGTGCAGCTATTTTTAACTAGCAATTAGGTCACAGCACATCATAACAAAAAGTCTTATAAGTCAAGTGCATCTTTGTCAGAGACTCTGAGACTCTTGTGCTTTGTACGATGCTTTCGCCAGGCCGTCGTGTGGGAAAGAGACTGAGCAAACCTGGTGCAATGAAGTTGATCCTCTCATTCCTCTCGACATTCTATCGAAAGAGGAATGTGACCTTTACTTTCCTGTTACCAAATCATAAGTAGAAAACCCCATTTTAAAATATTCTCTGTATATGCAAATACTAATAATAATCATCATCAAGTGCCGGCTGGCGTAGGCGTTCATGGCTTTCCACAAATCTCGGTCTTTGGTGTTCTAGATCCTAATACTAAATTATATTATACACCTGCGTTATACACCTGAGAGAAGTTAGGAGTCTCGTTCATGCCAACGAACCAGACAAGCTAATACAGGAAAGTACTCTTACTAATAATTTACATATATTTAAAAAATTAGTTGTGAAACCTAAAAAGCAATTACCAAAGAATGGCCATCACTTGTGACACTCTTTCTTGAACCATTTCCTGTGACATTCAAGATTCTGCCTGTCACACCTACTTTGCCACAGCCTGTGTCAATTTGATAAAACAATTCAGGTGCACACCTTCCTGCGGTGAGTTTCTATATATTTGAATACGAAGACACAAACAATAGATTGCACGATTTATTGCCTGACATATTTCACTGCATCTCGTCAGGTAGATACTGCAGAAATCAAATACTTACGTGAATTAACTAGATAAATCCTTCAAACTAAATATACACATGTCTCCCGACCAATGAAGCCGGCCTGTTCCGGTGTGTCGGCCTGCCTAGGCTACCATCTTCTGTGTGTAGTATCTTGTCCACCCAATTCGGAATGTGTAGCTATTAAAATTATGTACCGCCGACATTCAATTCAACTGTCTAAACAAGTCATATCGCCAAATTGAGCGAGTGGCCATGGGCAGCCCACTTGGACCTATTCATCTCCTCGGAAGGTTAGCTGGATGAAATATTTCACTTGTCTCTTTTTTTCTCTTTTTGTACTGCGACAAATCTGAAAATATAAAAAATATAAAATTACACAGAGTAATGAAGCTTACATAAAAGAATAACGAAAAACACAGGATGTCTTAACTAGTTTCATCAGCAAACAAATACCTACACAAAATACAATAAATAATCACGGAGAAGACCCTGCAGTGGCTACATTGTTAATTAGATCACGGCACATCCTATCGAAAATAAATAATACGTCAAGTTAGGCCTCGCCGCCCCAGACGCAATGATATATGGCACAACATTGTCCGTTTAAAAATAAACAAGCCACGGTAATAGAAGGCAAATAATAAACAGTTGGTGGCCATTTTAAATTGTTAATTAGGTCACGGCACATCCTATTAAAAAAATAAATAATACGTCAAGTTAGGCCTCGCCGCCCCGGACGCAATGATATATGGCACAACGTTGTCCGTTTAAAAATAAACAAGCCACGGTAATAGAAGGCAAATAATAAACAGTTGGTGGCCATTTTAAATTGTTAATTAGGTCACGGCACATCCTATTAAAAAAATAAATAATACGTCAAGTTAGGCCTCGCCGCCCCGGACGCAATGATATATGGCACAACGTTGTCCGTTTAAAAATAAACAAGCCACGGTAATAGAAGGCAAATAATAAACAGTTGGCGGCCATTTTTAAATTGTTAATTAGGTCACGGCACATCCTATAAAAAATAAATAATACGTCAAGTTAGGCCTCGCCGCCCCGGACGCAATGATATATGGCACAACGTTGTCTGTTTACAAATAAACAAGCCACGGTAATAGAAGGCAGAATTTCTCAAGTTTCCAATCTTAGGGCCGCGATAAATCCTGACTTATCAGTTAATTCTTCATTGGACTTCCTGGTATTAAATTGCGTCACCATATAATTCATAACTCCGCTTAGAATCAGCGTACAGTCTTTGTTGAGATACCGTTGGATTCGTCTCGTCAAGCTCTATCTAACTGGTATGATTTCATAAGTAAAAACCCAATTTTTAAATATTGACCAAAATTGCTAGTAATAGGGCCATCAAATTGTGTAGGCCTGATTGCATTGAGAGATCAGTGACCAATCTTGTCCTAACTTAGCAGGCGTACAACCATGCCTATGACATTATCAGAGCAGTTCTCTATCTCCTTCGCTAACAGAAAAGTACTGAATACACACATATCTAATTTTCTAATGGTATTTCTAATGCTACTATATCTTTACAATTAAAAATTCTATAGGTCTAAATGTTTAGATTGTGTAAATAAGATATGTAGTCCATTGTACTCAAGTAATAATCATGTCTTTATGTCACTGGCAGGTCACGTTTCAAATCGCTCTACCCAACAACTAGAAGTTAGCGTAACTGTATCCTCGCCAATGGAATCCAAGGTTGTCGTTGTTACAGGTGCAAGCTCCGGAATTGGGGAAGCCATAAGCATCAAGTTTGCCTCTCTGGGTGCGAGGATCACGCTTTGTGGACGTGATGCCAAAAGACTGAACTCTGTGTTTGACAAAGTTGTGGACATCAGTCATGGAGACCGGAACAGATTCCTGACTGTCCAAGGAGACATAAACGATGGGGCAGTTCGTAGACAGATCATTGAACAGACTATTGAGAAGTTTGGACAATTGGACATCCTGGTGTTAAACGCAGCCGTTACAGGTCCCGGACAATCTGTATTAAAGGCAACAGAAGAAACGTATGATGCTATATTGGACACTAATTTAAAGTCTTCGTTTTTCCTGACACAACAAGCTGTACCACATCTGGAGAAGAGCAAAGGCAATATTATCATTATCTCTTCTGTTATCACATACTGATTAGATCCGTACAAAACAATTTATTCAATCTCGAAGGTGGCTCTAGATGAGCTAGCAAAACACTTCGCAGTTGTGCTGGGGCCAAAGGAATCAGAGTGAATTCAGTAAACCCTGGGTTTATACCAACCAGGATCATGAGATATCTGCGAGATGAAATGGATCCAGTGAACAAAGCAGTTGAAATATAGAGTTTAATCGACAACGTGCTGAAGAGCCGACCTATTAATCTCGAAGATGTGGTTGAAGCTGTTCTGTTTTTCGTGTCGGATGCAGCAGGCCTTATTACTGGCGAGAGACTCTACATCGATGGTGGACGGCGATTCTGTGGTTTTGAGAAATGGTCAGTTCTGTAAATTGAGTTCCGGAAAATCAACACCTGTGAGATGAATACTTGAGGAGACCTGCGAACTTACCTTAACCATCCGAGACCGAATAAGAAATGATGTTATCAAAGAGAGACAATTGGATCAACAGCTTGTGTCACTATATACTGAAAGACAGAAGATCAAATGCTCTCACCATCTCGTAGACTGCAACACCATCGACTACCAGCATTGGCCCTACATCAGCTGATGATTTGCTACGAGAGGAAGAGGACGCCTGAGAAGAAAATGGATTTATGACATCAATAATATGTTACAGTCACACGGAATAACACTATCCATGTCACGCATTGTGAGCTGGAACGCCAATTATTTCTCCACACGGCGATTGGCGGCGAAAGTGGAAGCTAATGATGATGACGATGATGAGTTCATATCCTGTACAGGACGTGGCAGTCAACCCCAGCAATGTTGTCTGTTTGTGATTTCTTGGCAAGGTTAGGTTCAGCAGTGTGCCATTGCTTTCTGAATGATGGCATTTCATACCATTGTATGAAAACTAACGCAAGTCGGCCTGCTTCCAAAACGGTTTGCGTTGGTTTTCATACAATGGTATTAGTGTAAATGCAATATATTATCAACGCTTAAAGTTTTATACAATTTACGTAATACACTTGTATTAATTGGATAGCACATTTTATAACTTTCATTAACATGAAATGTGTTATTTTTTGCTTGTTTCAAACTAAATATACCTGCAGGTCGGCGTGGTCGAGACATGTAACACTCTCTCGCAGAAGTTTCCTGTGGACACCGCGGCGTGCTGATTTCAATCCACTCACTGGTCAGTTCGATTTAGATGTTGACTTCTCGTCCTTGCCTTGGGGACGTAAATTGCAAGTAACTCTGAAGTTTGATGGCGAAAGAAGAGACGGGGAGTGGGAACATTGCTAATAGGGATAGCTATCTCCCATGCAAACATTAATCCAGTGCACTCACTTGTAGTACCATCTGCCATTAGGTATATCACGTGTATGGACTATGACTGAGTTCAAAGCGAGAGAACATATATAAAAAAAACATATTTAAATACAAGACAAAACCTACACATGGCAGACAAGGGTTACAAGCTATCGGACTATGAAGTGAGATACGGACATCAGCAATGTCAAAGAAAGCTGATTAATCCGTAACAAACTGATACACTAACAGAGAAATCATGTGACAGAAAAACCTTTTCTTTCAGTGTAGACAGTACTTAGTAAATATGTTTAAATAAAGCCATCAAAACTACACAATCAAGATAGAACATACAGATCTATGAACAAATCTCATACTAGGCGAATCTATCTAGAAATATTTAAGCAAGAGTTGTAACGCATGTATACAGAGGTGTATATAATTATTGTTTTCGTTTGTCATTAAAAAGTTAATTAGGTTAATTAATTATATGTGACATGTGTGTGTGTTGGGTTAAAATCATGCAGTGTATTGTAGAAGTAGTTGTAGTAGTAGCAGTTGTAGCAGTAGTAGTAGTAGTAGTAGTAGTAGTAGTAGTAGTAGAAGTAGTAGTAGTAGTAGTAGTAGTAGTAGTAGTAGTAGTAGTAGTAGTAGTAGTAGTAGTAGTAGTAGTAGTAGTAGTAGTAATTTTATTAATAATACCTCTAGTAGTGGTAGTAGTAGTGGTGGCAGTTGTAGTAATAGTAGTAAAACAAATGGTAGTAGTAGTAGTAGTAGCAGTAGTAGTAGTAGTAGTAGTAGTAGTAATAGTAGTAGTAGTAGTAGTAGTAGTAGTAGTAGTAGTAGTAGCAGTAGTAGTACTAGTGGCAGCAGCAGCATTAAGTAGTAGTAGTAGTAGTAGTAGTAGTAGTAGTAGTAGTAGTAGTAGTAGTAGTAGTAGCAATAGTAACAGCAGTAGTAGTAGTTTTGTAGTAGTAGTAGTAGTAGCAGCAGCAGTCGTAGTAGTTGTAGTAGTAGAAGTAGTGATAGTAATATTAGTAGTAGTAGTATTAGTAGTAGTTATAATACCCGGCTCTAGAAAATGTGTGGAAGTCAAATTAAGCTAAAAATAGCATTACATAAAGAATGTTTGACTCCAATGTTTACTCGGTACTACTTTATGTGTCAGAAACATGGAGAATAATTAAATGATTTACTAATAAACTATAAGCATTAACTGATGTCTGCCTTTACAGAATAGTGGGAATAAGATGGCATGACAGAATCACCAATGCAGGGTTCATGGAGAGGACTAAACAAATTCTAGTGAACTAAGACATCAGGAAGCGATGCTGGTGCTGCAAACACACGCTGATACATCCTAAAGACAACATAACTGTATACTCTTTTGTCTGGAATCTACACAGGAAAGAAATAGCAAGAGACTTAAAAACACACGGAGAAGAGAATTATAGATTTGAAAAATAGTGGGAGGACATGGACAGAATTGAAGGAAACAGCAAAATATAGGACTGTTTGGCGTGGCATAGTAAAGGGCCCATGTCCTAATGGTGGATAAAGGGCAGAGGAAAATAAGGAAGAGCTAAAAGAATAAGATGCAGAAGTAGTAGTAGTAGTAGTAGTAGTAGTAGTAGTAGTAGTAGTAGTAGTAGTAGTAGTAGTAGTAGTAGTAGTAGTAGTAGTAGTAGTAGCAGCAGTAGTAGTAATAGTTGTTTTATAATTAAGCCATTAAAGTCTTGTTTAGCCTTCTGGGTTTTTATTACAATAAATCAATAAATGCTTTCCAACACAACTAGAAGTTGACGGTAAGCTTTATTAGAACATGATCAATAGTTACAAAATGGATGTTACGACCAAAGCCTCCTTAGCACACAAACAACAAACATACACCGATATAACTACATTAACAACACTACATGAAAATATATATGTATATGTTATTTATTTGTTTCCTTGCTGTGGACTGGACACGTGTTTCATGAAAACCGCGTGTATGATTCCAACAAAGCCATTGAAACGAAAATGTGGTTATGGGCTATTATTAGGTGTATATATATAGTATATAATTGATCGTTAGCTTAGGCTTTGCTATTTTATAATGTATAGGTTGTAGAATTATATCTTTTGTCCAGTGGTGAAATTATTATTTTGCTAACCATCTTGTTTCCTATTTCTATAGTTTGGTTTAGTTATAATTTTGTAAATGTTCACTTTAATTGCATATGGATAGCATCATAAGTGCTCAGTCTTTTCCATGAATCACAAAATGTAAATATTAGCACAGTGCACGCACTCCCTAACACCGAACAAGATCCCAAATACATGCTAAAAATGTGTGTGTGTTAAGAGCCGTCTTCCAGTCTTATGATATCGCTCTATTCTGGTACAGCAATCTTGTATGCATTGGTTTGTGTCCTTTCTTGTGTTCTTTCTTATTTCTCGAGTTAAGAATGTATACTTCATCTTACTGTTATCGGATTCACGTCCTTTCTGTTTCAGTTCCAATCGTTTTATTAATTCTAACGTGTCTGATGTAATCCGTGGCGTATGTTGCTTGTTCTTGGATGGAATTAAATCTCTGGCTGCAGCTGTCAACATATCTCTAGCTTCTACTGTCAATTCATCAGGTATCCATTCGTCCTGTACAGACAGCAGGACCCCAAAACGATTCTTCACTTCTACGTTGTATGCATCTGGTATTTGTGTGAGATCAAAACGATAGACAGTTTATAGTCTTAATCTTTACTTTGTATCTTGCTATACTTATATGTCTTTAACATATTTTCCACTTTCATAGGCAGTATATTGTGTTTTTGCGCACACAGATTTTCCCGTTCTGTTGACAACGACAAAACAGTAGTACTCTTGTGTCACAGAAATTCTGTATTCAAATAATAGCATGGCTCCTCGTTCTAATATGTTTGTTTGTGATGCTGCAATGTTTGGGAGTTGCAGGCTACCGGTGGGGAATAAGTATATATTGACTTAAATGTAATACTTCGTTTTTAAATCATTCTTGTGATAGGGTGTTTCTCTTGAATAAATTAGTAATTGAAATACCTTCAGTGATGTCGTGAAGCGAATGCTTGATTAATTGATAGCTTGATTCAACGATTGCTTGACTTATTGATTAACTAAACCGTGTATTAGTTGGTTAGAATTGTTATTGAATGGTTGATTGAAAGAATTATGAATTGATTGATTGATCGATTGCTTCATTAATTGATTGAACGAATATTTGAATAAATGATTGATTGAATGTCATTTGATTGATCGATTGTTTGAACGACTGATGAATTAATTGAATAATTGATTGTTTTAACGACTGATGATTTAATTGACTGATTGATTGATTGATTGTTTGAACGACTAATGATTTGATTGGTTGATTGAGTAAGCGACAGTTTGAATGACTGATTGACTGGACGACTGATTGATTGAATAATATTCAAAATTATATTTGATATTGCCTGACACCTCTTTATGGGGCTGGGTCGACCCCAAAACCGAAGTAGAAAATATACGCCTGCCTCTGTGGAGACTGAACCCGGGACAAAATCTTGCCAGACAAAAGCAATAGCCACTGTACCACCGCAGCTCTTAAACATGACATATCTACACAAAATCAATGGAGCCTCACACATGAAATAAGCAAAATGTGAAACTGGATGTACCAAGACAACGAAGACAATGCGCAGAAAAGAAGCAAATTTTCTATTTCCGTAGCAAAATAATGAAAAGTACAGACATGAAAAAACAAAACTACCCTAGCTGTACCAAAACGGTGGACACTAAAAAAATAGTTGCATGTCCTTCACAGGACGTAGCAGTCAACCCCAGCATTTTTTTGCTGTTCGTGAATCCTGGGCAAATTTTACGTTCAGTAGTTTGCCATTGCTTTCTGAACGATCGGCACCTATACCTTTTTCGAAAAACCAGCACCGCTATGTTTCGAACCCGGGTATACGGGCTCACAAACCGTGTTCGCAAGACCTTAGCCACGGCCACCGACAGTGGAACTACAGACATGAAATAATCAAATATAGCCAAGCTGTACCAGACTAATGGAAACTGCATACAAACATCAAGGAACCATACACTAGCTATTCCAAAATATGGAAACTGCAGACATAAAACGTCCACACAGTCTGCCTTAGGAAGCAATTGAAGATTAAATGGCATGAAATAACGTCCATGCCCAGTATCCACACTCTACTAATGAAGAATCAGATTCTCTGGGCTGGTCACTTGACTCACATGCCAGTTAACAGGCTACCTAAACGATTTTTTTAATGCGAGCTGCGCT
Organism: Cepaea nemoralis; assembly: GCA_014155875.1. NCBI lineage: Eukaryota > Metazoa > Mollusca > Gastropoda > Stylommatophora > Helicidae > Cepaea > Cepaea nemoralis. Next base: position 12,486 of record JACEFZ010015443.1, read on the forward strand.
GTGGTAAACGCTCCCAATGAGGCCAGAGGAAACGGTTTAAATACACTCTGAAGATATCACTAATAGCTTTTCGAATTCATCACGACACTTGGGAGACTGCTGCCGAAGACCGACATTCATGGCGTAAATCTTTACGCAGATGTGTAGTCATTTGTAAAGTAAACAAGACCGCAACGGCTGTGAATAAAGGCACGACAAAATAATAACTGCAGGAGATCCTCTCCTGGACGTCAAGCATTCTTTGCCTACATTGTCAAAGAACATTTCGAGTCAAAATAGACCTTACCAGCCCTATTAGAAAACTTTAAACCCGACTGGATAAAATGAATGGTCATCGTCATTCTTGATGGACAAACACATTGGAATACCCACTGATCTGTCACTACTTAAAACTACCTGAGCCGCAGCACAACAGATAGAGGAGAATGGTTATTATGCCAGTATGTACAAAACATATTCATCTTAAGAAAATGACATACGTGCTTATTCTTCTCTCATTGGGGTCGGGTTCAGGTATTTTAATGACAAGGTCAACGACCTTAAGGGGTGTGGGGGAGGGGGGAACTAGTGAGGATAAGCACCCGCAACATATTAACACAGTTTTATATAAAAGTGGTAGTTATATTCACACGTGTGATGAGTGTCCGGGAAAAGATAATGCAATGTTAACAATAAATACAACTATAAGAAACAGACAAACTGCGCTTTGTTCGTGTACGAAGGAGAAAATCATTTTTTTTTTAAATTTCGAGATGACAGGAAAGATCGGCGATAGAAGAGACAGAGGCGAACGGAGAAATATTATGCCGGATAGTCTAATATGGTGTCATGGGGGAACACTTTTCACAATAGGAATTATCACAAATACCAAGATGTGATCTCTGGGAATTCATGAACGCCGGCGCAGTGTTGCAGGACACAGCACGATGATTAGGATATAGTGATTGGTGGCATACGGTGAAAATACAATTGCACGTGTTGTCGGGCTTTGCGTTTGTTCACATAGAACATGCATTGTTAATATGAGCCAGGAAAAGCTACAGGTCGACCATATATTATTACAGTTAGCAATGGCGCATTTGTAATTGTAATATCCAGTCTGAGAATGGAAGCAGAGGCAAGACATACAAGAGTGATAGCATCGAGTCAGTCTATGCTTCATTTGGTCATAGCAGGGTTGGGATCGGCTAGCCTCTCCCAGGAGAGGCGACAAGTGAAAATTAGTAGCCTGCCGATGACCCGCAGACTATACAAGTCAACCCCCACCTCCACGTGGTGCAGACTGGGAAACTATGACCGCGAGGTCATGGGCTAACGGGGCCATGGCTCGCCATAGGGGATGGACTCCCTATTGTCAGATTTGTGTCCTAAATCTGCGACTGGCCTAGCAAGCCGGCAGGGGATTTTCATGCTGCTCGTAGAAAAACTAAGAAGTATAAACGGACTGATCATCAATTGGCAGATCAGAAGACGAGATCGAAAATAGATGCAATAAGGCAAACCAACTCTTTGGACAAATAACACCAATACTAAAGAACAAACATGTATCAATAACTACTAAGAAAGCACTTTACAATACAATCTTCCTACCAACTCTATGCTACCAATGCCAAACCTGGACAATGACAGAAAAAGAGAAAAGAAAAATCACAACAACAGAAATGAGACTCCTGAGAAAAATACTCAACGTATCAAGAAGAGATAAGATCAGAAATTAAGAAATCAGGACTGAAATGGGGGTTATAGCAGCACTAGATTTTATTAGAAAGAATCAAGTCAAATGGTTTGGCCATGCAAGTAGGCTACCAGTCAACAGCATACCACAACAAGCAATGATGTACAGACTAGATGGAAATAGAGGAAGAGGCCGACCACATAAACGTTGGACGGAGGGAATAGCAGAGTCCATGGGAATATCAATACATGAAGCCCATAATCGGGCACTCTCACGATGTTTATACTTCACCTCGACACCGCAAGGTACAAGAGGAACATGATGAGATGAGATGAGATGAGATGAGATGAGATGAGATGATGATTGGCTATAGTATGAATAGTTTTGTTATAACCAAGTATATCACTGATGTGATGTGGTTGATAGACATACTGCCAATTTCATGCAGAAAGCCTTCGAAATGAGCGGGCTTCAAGAGCACTACTAGTTAGTTCAGCGATAATGGACAAAGGGCATGTAGTTCGGGGAATATATGACAGAATGCTATAGTATGACAAGAGGCTGATGAATCAACCCGAAAAAGGCTTTTCTTAATCCGCATCGAAGCTATGAATATGAGATCAAGAATCTGCACTAGGGACATTTTCCAACAAGTGCACCATTGCCCTCTTCAGCAGCAACGAAAATATTCTATACTAATGGTTCAATGGCAACCTGAGTGAACCTCCACACGTTATTCTCACCACCCGATCCTAAGCCCCTTCCCCCTTTCCAGTTAACCCTTTTCCCCTCCAGTGAATCAGTATCTTCAGATGTATGCCCTCTATATAAGTCGCTTAAAGTCGACAGGGTCGATTTCATTGTGTGAACCGAAGTACGAAGTAGTACTTAATGTGACATGGTCACCGTAAATACCCGCTTGGCAAGACGTGGAATGCCATGCCCATCATTCCATGCTTTGCGTTTATGTGTTTCCGAGATCGATATGTTGTTGTTGTTGATGCATCGCTGTTGTCTGTCGGATGCTAAAATCGAGGGTAAATTATGCGTGACAGGTGAAGATATTAAGCGGGGTATGGTGTAACAAAGGAGACGTGATGTGCCGGGATGTGGCGCCACCCACCCACCGATCTCCCACCCACACACATCTACCACCCACACACACATCCCCCACCCATCCCAACCACCCAGCAAAACACACATCACCCAACCACACCCATATACCAACCCCATCCCACATATCCCTCACTTACCCACACACACATCCCGCACTGTCAGATTGTTGACGGTAGCTACAAGACATATAGAGGACAAGGGACAGAGTTGGGACAACTATTACGTAGTATAGTAGTATAAACAAGTATTATGTCCAGCAACCAGAATCCATGGCATATGTTTTGCAGACTTAATTATATGATCACTATACATACACACATACATTGACACCTTGCCGTCTTGACAGACGATAGGTTGTGCTTCAAAAAGGCATAATAACTTTTACACATAGCGGTAGTGAATGTGATTGAAACGGCAAATTCGCGCTGTAAATGTTCGTAAACAGTGGGTGCATGTTAACATGTGGTCATTTCCACCATCATGCACCATCTAACGTCTCACACGCTCGGTGTATGACATATCTGCAATAATTTTCTCCTTTGTCTTTATTCCATTTCTGATGGTTGCCCTCCATGCAACAGGTTCAGCGGCGACTTGCTCCCAATGTGCATTATCAATGCCTGTATCAATCATCGCCCGTTTACACACACCTTTGTATCGTAGTAGAGGCCGACCCTGAGATCTCTTACCCATCTGTAATTTACAAAAAAGATGTCCTTTGGTATTCTACCTTCATCCATCCTCCTAAAATGTCATATCCATCTAAGTCTACGAAGACGGAGCATGGAATAAACCGTCACACAACCTGATTTTTCCAATACTTCAGTATTTGTGATTTTGTCTTGCCACTTATTACCAAGAATTCTTCTTAGACATATCATATGAAAGCTGTTTAAACGTTTCTCTTGGTGTGAGTAAGTTGTCCAGGTTTCACAGCCATAAAGAAGAGTACTAAGGACACAGGCTTCATAGACAAGGACTTTTGTTTTTACAGTAAGCTTCCTGTTCTCCCAGAATCTTTTTCTTAACCTCTTCATTGTTGTTGCTGCCTTACCAATCCTGATGTTGATTTCCTGATCTAGGGATAATTTGCAATTTACCACTGATCCTAGATATGTAAAATGGTCTACCATCTCTAGTTCGGCGTCGTCAATAAAGATTGATGGTACACGATGTGCACCTTGTGACATAATCTGCGTCTTCTTTTTGCTAATTGTTAAACCGAATTCAGAACAAGCATGCAGATAGTAGTTATTGTAATTCTTCCACAGAGTGGGTCGTAATTGCAGCATCATCTGCAGAAAGGAACTCTTTGATCAGTACCCTCCAAAATTTGGTCTTGGCCTTCAATCTCTGAGAATTGTAGAGGCCGCCTTCTGAGTGTGAATGAATGTATGTATCACCATCCTGATCACGAAAGGCACATTTCAGTAGAAGTTATAAGTATATTCAAAAGAATGTGGGAGCTAGTACACAACATTGCTTAACTCCACTCTTGATTTCAAACTATTCAGAAGCACCATCAAACTTGGTTATACCCTTCATGCCTGTGTGGAACGATTCCACAATGGACAGAAGAGTTAGTGGGCAGCCAATCTTCTTTAGTGTCTTGAACAGACCCTCACGACAGACCAAAGCAAATGCCTTTGTGAGGTCGATGAAGGCAAAAAACAGTGGTTGATTCTGTTCACGGAATTTTTCTTTTATTTGTCGTAATGAGAATAGCATATCAATGGTAGACCGATTCTGCCGAAAGCCACACTGTGATTCGGGGTAGACTTGATCTCCTAGGACTTGAAGTCTGTGCACAACAATTCTGGCAAAAACTTTTCCAACAATACACAGAAGTGAAATACCCCTATAGTTGTTGCAGTCGCTCCGATCGCCCTTGTTCTTGTACAGTGTTATGATGCTTGAATCTTTGAAATCCTGTGGGACTTGTCCTTCTCGCCAATATAGCTCTATTAGCTGGTGGATCTGTAGAGTGAGTGTGTCTTGCCCACTCCTGATAACCTCTATTGGAATCCCATCCTTACCTGGAGCCTTGCCAGATGCAAGTTCATTTATAGCACACTTAACTTCTGTTATGATGGGAAGTGTGTCCAGGTGGTCAAAAGTTGGTAGAGCCTCTATGGCGTTGAGGGCATCATCCGCTAGTTTGGTCTCACTTGAGTAAAGCTCCAGATAGTGCTCTACCCATCTGTCCATCTGCTGTTTCTTATCAGTTATGATTTATCCAGTCAAGGTTTTCAATGGTGCACGTCTTTTGATCATTGGACCACAGGCTTTCTTTATTCCTTCAAACATGCTTCTGATGTTTCCCTTATCACTTGCGATTTGAATGGACTCGCATAACATGATCCAAGAATCATTTGCACACTGCCTGGCAGCCTTTTGCACATTCTTCCTAGCTTGCTTTAGCTCACTCAGAGTGTTACGTGTTGGTCTGTCCTTGTTTCTGAAGAGAGCTATCTTCTTCTTATCAATCAAGGGCTGCAGAGCCTGGCTGTTTGCCGCAAATCAGTCCTGCCTCTTATGATCCACAGTGCCATAAACCCCTACGGCAGTTTTATAAAGAGTTTCCTTAAGTTGACCCCACTTTTCACTTACTGTACAATTTTCTGGTGTATCAGTGAAAGTGTCTTCAAGTTGCTGTTGAAACTGAAAGCACTTTTCAGGATCGTGAGTGTTAATAATATTAATCCTGGGGCTAGACATCAACTTCGCTAACGCAAAGGTAAAGAATAAATAATTTGATAATGTTATTACTAAAGCTACTAAATCTTTACAATTATAAAATATTAATGTCTAAATGTTTAGCTTGTATGTATAAGATGTGTTTTCCATTACACTAGAGAAATAAACTTTTTTTTTTTGTCACTGGCAGATCACATTTCGGTTCGTTCTATCCAAACCCTAGATGTTTGCGTAACTGTACCCTCGCCAATGGAATCCAAGGTTGCCGTTGTTACAGGTGCAAGTTCCGGAATCGGGGAAGCCATAAGCATCAAGTTTGCCTCTCTGGGAGCGAGGATCACGCTTTGTGGACGTGATGCCAAAAGACTGAGCTCTGTGTTTGACAAAGTTGTGGACATCAGTCATGGAGACCGGAACAGATTCCTGACTATCCAAGGAGACATAAAGGATGGGGCAGTTCGTAGACAGATCATTGAACAGACTATTGAGAAGTTTGGACAATTGGACATTCTGGTACTAAACGCTGCCGTTACAAGCTCCGAGACAATCTGTGTTAAACGCAACAGAAGAAACTTATGACTGCTATACTGGACACTAATTTGAAAGTCTGTGTTTTTCCTGACACAACAAGCTGTACCACATCTGGAGAAGAGCAAGGCAGTGTTGTATTTATTTCGTCTGTTGTCACATACTTATTACATCCGTACACAACAATCTATTCAATCTCAAATGTGGCTCTTGATGAGCTAGCAAAACACTTTGCAGTTGTGCTGGGGCTAAAAGGAATCAGAGTGAATTCAGTAAGCCCTAAGTTTATACCAACCAGGATCATGAGATATCTGCAAGATGAAATGGATCCCGTCAACAAAGCAGTTGGAAAAAAGGAGTTTAATACACAAGTGCTGAAGAGACGACCTATTAATCTCGAAGATGTGGTTGAAGCTGTGCTGTTTTTTGTGTCGGATTCAGCTGGTCTTATTACGGGCGAGAGACTCTACATCGATGGTGGTCGGCGGTTCGGTGATGTTGAGAAATGGTCAGTTCTCAAACCGCAGCTGTACATTAAGCTAGTTAGTTGCATATCCTTTATGTAAATCACACTCCCCAAAAATCAACACCTTAGAGATGAGCTGCTTCAAGACAGGTACACACTTAACTATCTGAGAACGAATAAGAAATTGCGTTATCAGACAGACAGTGGGATCCATATCTTGTGCCACATTTATTGAAAGGCAGAAGATCAATTTTTTCGGCCATCTTGTTAGAATGCCCGACTATTAAGTGTCATCACTGGCTCTAATCAGTGAACGTCTACTACGAGAGCAAGGGGATGACACTGTATATTGCCCGCAAGCAGCAGCATTACAATTAATTACCCTATTCTATTCTTACTCTCTGTTGTCCATCTTCCATATGATGTTATAATTGCCCAGTGCCCCT
>JACEFZ010015444.1:0-52500 GCA_014155875.1 Cepaea nemoralis
ATAAACTTTTTAGCCACGAAAAATTTTAAAATAGATATCAATTAAAAGAAATTTTACTGGCAACGGACAATATAATTTTTGGGTAAAATTAAACTTTTATAAATAAATATATAATACACCGGGCGGGGTAAAAGTGAAAGGGGAGCCCCAGAAAAAGGAAATATGTAAATTTGGCCTTTTAATCAACAGCAGTGAAAAATCGGGAACGAAGGGAAGAAACCCAACAAAAACAAACAAAGTGATAAAAAATTCCCAAAATTGAACTTCTAAATTATTATTACAAACACCTGCCCCCAAATAAAACACCAAAATAATTTTGGAAAAGCAGTAAAAACAGTATTCAACCCAAATTTCCCCTTCTCAAATGGTTTTCCTTTAACCTTCCCCAAACAATACGCGAAGGGTTTCCGAGAGAGTTCCAACTTAAAGACCGATATTTTTACCAGAGGATTGGGTAAACCCCTTTAATTTTTGGAAGAAATAAGTGTTTGGCCTTTTGTTGTGAAATAAACTTTTGGGGCCTTCTAAAAAATTTGGCAAACACGAACGTAAAATGATATAACACATCGAAAATTTTTTCCCCCCCGGGAAATTTCAACCATTAAAAAACCCAAGAAATTTTCCTCCCACGATTAAACCGGTGAAGGATATGAGTTTGATATGTGAATGAATACAATTTAAATCTTGTTAGTGGGGCGAGTGAGCAAAAACAGAGCAATGAAACCCTAGACGTGCAATTGCTGCCTGAACCCGAAAGGGGAAGTAATGAATAGTAACACTGTATTCTCATGTGCTGGTTATAAAAGGCGTCTAAAGACCGCTGGTGAATTGGCTTACAAAGAGCTTGACATGTGTGGTTGTGGCCTTATAGGAATCATAGACGCAAACTATTTGGAGTCATAAAGGCAAAAGAAGAAAAAAAAAAAGAGGATAAATCCGAAGCTCTGGAATAGTGAAGGTCTAATTGAAGAATTGTAAATGGAAGAATGTACACATGGGTGAAATCATACTTGCACAACAGAAGAGACCGAGTACAGATAGACGGACTTGAAAGAGCAAGTTCTACTGCGTCACGGTGTACCCCAGAGTGGAGTCATAACCCCACTCTTTTCCTAATCTTCATCGATGACTTTGTTACTGAATTTGTTAATGTTTTTAAAATTTTTATTTTTTAATTATTTAATTTTATGCTGCAGATCCTTTACAGGACGTTGCAGTCACCACCAACATTTTTCAGCGGCTATTGATGTACTAGGCAAGTTTTTACTTTAAGTAGTTTGCCATTGCTTTCTGAACGACCGGCTCATATATCCCCGTAAGTTACTAGCGCGGCGTGAACCGCTGCCGATTCTCGCAGCTGCTGTTTTCCCCATGTGGATATACAGAATAACTAACAATGTCGTTAATTCCTTGGCCAGGGAGACCAGCTTCTACCACATGGAATTAAAGCGGCAATGTACGCTGATGAGCTGGTTCTATGGAGCACAAATGAACATGCATCAGTGGCCACCAGATCACTACAAAGAGCTGTAGATGCATTAGTTGCATGGGCAAATAGATGGTGTCAGCATAAACCCTGACAAGTGCAGTACCACTCTATTTACAATCTCTTCAAAACAAAAGACAGGCAGATAAATGAAATATCTCTGAGAGAAGATAAAGAACCAATATACCGTGCAGTAACGTCTGATGACAGGCTGACATGGAGAAAGCAGTAGAAAAAGCCAGAAGTCATCCTGAGACAACTAAGTGGAACCACATGGGAAGCCAGCGGGAAAATACTTAGCGAAGTCTATCAGCAGAGGATACGACCACACCTGGAATACGGGTTTACAGTATGCTGTTCGGAATTAAAAACCACACTACAAGAGCTGGACAAGGTGCGAAATCAAGCACTTAGTATCACCGCGGGAGGGGTGAGATCAATCTCTATAGTAGAGATGGGAAAAAAAAGGGGGGGGGGGGCACAAGCACTGAGAGAGCGCAGAGATACGAAGACGCTAATACAAGCAGAAAAGTTCCTCAGTATGCCACCCCACTATGTAGAAAAGATTTGAAAACCTAGCTATGGGGCGGTTGACAAAAAAAAAGCACTTTTATCCACGAGGCAGTTGGTTTCAAGCTGAAAACTATCCCAGAACAAATTGCATGGAGAGAGGAACATAGACTATCACTGCAAATCCTGACAAAGGTGAAAGGAATATACCTCAAGATAAAGATAAATAAAGGCGAACAACACAGAACAGCCACTCTCAGTTTCCTTCATGAAAAATACCCACAAGATCTCTGGATCCGAGTCTACATAGATGGGTCAGCACAAAATTCTGTTCTAAATAGAGGAACAAAACAATACACAATAAATTACGCAACAACATATATACACAACTCAAGAATGGTGAATCAGCCAATTCACGTATGGATTTGCGCTGCAGACAGTATATTACATACTCCAAAACTGCCCAAAATACGACATATCTAGGCAAACCTTCTAGTCTAGATAAACAATAGTTGAAGATAAACTCCATGGACCACTGACCTAATAAAGACACTGAAGTTCATACAAGAAACAACATTGTAGTTATACAAATTTCAAGCAAACGAAAGAAGAAGAAAACCAGATAACGTTGTCTTTAAAAGATCAGTGACGGTTCAGAAACTACGTGATGAAGATGAAAAACTTATTATTCAAACAGAAGTAAAGTATATATACACTAAAGAAAAACTACCAAATAGTCTAGAAATGACAACTGCTGGCCTTAGTCATACGCACGCACGCGAATATTTGATACATGTGTAAATAATACTGCAATAAATGGAGAGGGGGGGGGGGGGGGGGGAGAGAGAAAAGCGGGTGCATATGTAGATAGCGTAAGAAATTCCAGCGGAAATGTTAGCTCTAAGGATATAAGCTAGAGACTATTGCAATGATGACAGTTGCTGCAGCTGAAGAACTTATACAATCATCTGACAGTTGGCATCCAGTAGTAATTTGTTCTAATGCAGTCATGCTCCAAGCACACACGTCCAACAGGCACTCAAAACGACACGATCTACTGTCCTACAGATAACTATGTATGTAGAACTATTATGCGGTGGATCCCATCCCATTGCGGTATACTAGGATATGACTGGGCTGACAAACTGACCAAAGAATGCGCTGGGACATAAGACTGAGAATTTTCAAACACATATTAAAAAAATTAAGTTGCATTGTCCTTCACAGGACGTAGCAGTCAACCCCAGCATTTTCGCTGTTCGTGATTCCTGAGCAAATTTTACGTTCAGTAGTTTGCCACTGCTTTCTGAACGACCGGCTCCTATACCTTTTTTCGAAAAAACCAGCACCGCTGTATTTCGAACCCGGGTATACGGGCTCACAAACCGCGTTCGCAAGCCCTTAGCCACAGAGTCCGATAAACACATATTACCAACATAAATATTTTTAAAAAACGCTCGCAGAAGCTACCCGATAACTATTATCTGTTGGTCAGTACTGAACGCTTACTTTCTTGAGTCTCAGAACAGGACATAACATACTAAACAGTCGCGTGTGCGCTCAGTTAAAGGTACATTCTACAGCAACGTGAGTAGTATAAGCCGGGCTAAAGCATGCTTTTTTTGTGTGTGGATCTTATATGACTCAACCATTTATCGATCCTGATCCACAAAGGGCGATAACAACTGATGTTTTATAAAGTAGGCGTGTTCTAGTGACTCATCAGAGGGGGCGTGGTCAAGTGACCGCTGAAATTGTAGCCACGTCTAATATACAACATTCAAAATAACAAACTAACGAGTCAAAGAAGTTATATAATAATTTTTAATACAGGGAAAACATACATAGACAAACAATACATAGTTGAATGAGGATAGGTATGGTTGACACATTACCAGGTTGTACTTGTCGTTTTATACACAAATATGATAGGGAAGCGTGATGCTGTTGATAGGTGTAGACACCCGTCCCGTGAGTCTTAAACCCCATATTGTTCCCCCACCCGACACCTGGGTGGTGGGGACATTCAAGAATTTTTCCTTATCCAAAACGTTGTGGTTTTTGGTCAGACCTTTGGTACTAATTCTATCGTAATCTCCGACACAAATATACGTCTTACCACACGAGACCATCCCCTCCCCTTCGTACTCTAATTTAAAAATACCAGGGATTCTCTTTTCATAGGCTTTGATGTCTTGACAGTCCTGACATGTAGTAGTAGGAGTACTAAGGGTAGTTCTATCAACAGGGCAGATTTCAGACGGGAACCACTGATTGTAGACTCTGTCATATTCTTCTCGTAGGTGTGGTCCAACCACCTCAGAGAGTGAATCGGCGCTAAGAGCCAAGTAGAGAGAGTCAGTGTCCATTTCAGTGAGTTGGTAGTCTTCTTTAGAAACACATTTGTCGAGAAAGTCAAAGGAGAAAGCTAACAAGCGCAACTTGGCATACTGATAGACAAAGAAGCCAATCTGTAGAGGTAGATCCCAGGTCATTTTCTTTTACAGCGTTTCTACTTCGAAAGAGATCACCTGTAATACCAGTTATGCTTTTAAAACTGGGGTTATTCATTAGTTTGGTAATGTTTTTTCCCTGGCAGTAGGAGACATCGCAGTATGTTTGGCTTTATTGGTTAGTGTTTTTTTGTAAGCGGCGTTACCTAACAATTTCATAGTGTCGGCTATAAAAGCCTCAACTGGAGTTTTGTCCCCGTGGCGGCGGGCGTTAGACAGTTTCCCCAAATTGTTTAAAACTAACCGGTCGATATTCGATTGTCTGGTAGATGTGGGTAACTACCAACCCGTGGGATAGATACCACTTTGAAAGCGGGGTGGCTAATACAAATTTCTTCCCGAAATAACTACCGATCAAAGTCCGTCGTGTAGTAGTCAGTAGTTTATTTTTTTTATGGCGTATTCTTTCATAAATTCGCCAATGTCGTTTCTTGACACTTCCGTGTTCTGGAAAATTGGGGAATCTCAGCAAAGGACTCTTGCAAATCAGCCGAGGTCTCAATATCGCAATCAACCAAACCGAAAAACTTGTCACTTTTTACAGCCTCAAGAACCTGTTGTTTTTTTTAGTCAACGAACCCCAAGGAAGCTCAGACGGTGGAAATGTTTTCCGCAAGAAACACTTGATTCCTATATTTGCAACTCAACGCAACTCAACTATATATCTGATTGACAGGTTTTCCTGTGGTACTCTGTTTTACAAAGACTAAGATTATTGGCATGGTAAATGTACCACGTTCGCCCACGCCCGGCTGCATGGCACATGATGCTTAAAGAATTACTTTACTACACCAACCAAAAAAAAACCCGTGTAATTTATGTAAAATTAATAACTAGGCTGGTAGTGTTTTGTTATGCGTTTTCGTTACAAACGCTCGGTATGATAGTGATGACACTGATATAGCTGAGTAACAAGGCTTATTGACACAACATATAATATACCCAGAGCGCCCGTGCTTACCGCCATGGCACATAATGATGATGTATTCTGTCACGGCGTTACAAAGTGTCTAGATTTAACAACTTCTTAAATGTGGTGTTTAAAACAGCGACAGTACAGAAAGTGAAACAGAAATGAAGAAAAAGAAAAGAAAAGTAAACACGATATGAAATTGTGATGGACTATGGTTTAGTTTAAAGCGAGTGAACAAATTTATATTTCAAAAAATAATTGCACTCATTGTGTCTCGATCCAGTATCACCTGGGCCGAAGTCCGGGGTTCTATCGACTCGACTACTGATTCCATGATGTGAACTGTAATCAACTGCGTTGAACTGCGTTCATCATCATCATCATCATCATCAAGTGCCCTGACGTAGACGTTCATGGCTCTCCACAGATCTCGGTCTTTAAGGTTCCGGATCAACTCTGCTGATGGTATTCCTCCATGGCAAGTCTCAATCCACCCAGCGTCATTTCTCTTGGCCTGCCTCTCTTCCCCTCGATCTTTCCAGTTGTCATGATGTTCTTCAATGCTTCTCTTCTCATCACATGACCGAAGACAGCTGTTTGTCTCTGTCTTATTGTTATTGTTGTATATAATGTTCTAGTTTCATTAGGCTGTCTCAGGCAATCATTGTTAGTTACTCTGGAAGTCCAAGGAATTCACAACATTCGTCTCAGAAACCACATCTCTGTTGCTTCTAAGCTCTTCCTAACTTGTTCATTTACATTCCCAGATTCGCTGCCATAGAGCAAAACTGGTTCTATGTAGCATTTCAGCAATTTTCCAGATAGGAGCTAATCGAGTACTGATTCTGTGTCTGTCAATAGCACCACAGGTTGTGTACCTTACTGGTATTTAGTAATTTCTCTGTTGCTATCTTGATTGCCTCAATTTTAGCATCATAGTTATCATCGATTGTTTATACATACAATTGATATTCTTGGCCTTTCTTGGCTTTCTCTCAATATTGCATCGCTTGAGAGAGAAAGAGAGAGAGAGAGAGAGAGAGAGAGAGAGAGAGAGAGAGAGAGAGAGAGAGAGAGAGAGAGAGAGAGAGAGAGAGAGAGAGAGAGAATGTGAGAGTGGGGTATGGGTAGTAACAAGGAGCACAAAAAGAAAAAAGATTGTCATCTATTTATCCTTTGATATAACCATTATTTCTGTTTTCTTACTTCTGAATGACAATCGTGCTCAGAATACGGTGAATTAAATTTAGATTTATTTTGATAATGACATTTATGTTGATGACATTCAATCTGATTACCGTGTTAGTAAAACAATCACACTTATTTTTTTTTTTTTAACGTTTATTTCATACAAATCAATGTATATTTACAAGGTGTAATGTGTGTTTCTTTTGTTTGTGTATATTACAGAGCGTTGCCGTTTGTTAGTGTTAGGTGTCACATGTGTGAACAAAGCAAATACATACATATATACAGTTATATTATACACTGTGCGAACGGCACAGGTTTCCCCATGTTTTGTTAACGTGCGCGGGAGTACGAGAAAACTTCTGAAATTCTGCTCGCCAACAGTTCCGCTAGCGGATCTGTTCCTAGCGGAACTGTTTGGACAAAAATGTGCAACATGCCTAGCTTGTAAGTAATATCAATTTCTCTATATATATCGCACAAACTACCATCACTTGTTGGTTTTTTTATATCAACGACATCATAACCTTTCATTGCATTATAACTTGTACATACTTTTCAACTGTAGAAGTTATGATTTTTTTCACATTTTAAGGTGGCATACCAGGCCTGTCCTGTTTTGTGATTATGCTTATATAAATAGTTTTTAAATATATAATGTTCCTTTATTATGATATATTGCCTTTTAAAATAATTAAAACTCAATATTATTTAATATTACAATCTTATTTTCCGAAAATGTGTGTCCTTTTGTGCTAAAACTTAATTTTTCCCAAGCGTCCATAGCACAGTTTAGGTAACTGAAATTCTAAGTTTTGTGAGTTGTTAAATTATGATACAACTGAAATTTTTTAAAATTGGGTTTTAATTGTAAACATAATGTAAAAGCATCAATAATTTATATATTTTACTACGGAATAATCCGTATATGGATCTAAAGTTGTAAAATATACTCTATTTCTGTTATAGAAAACAACAAAACTGCTATCTCAATATTTTTGTCTATAGCTACTGCTGTACTGAATTTAACCTAACCTGTAAGATTACAGTTCACATCATGGGATCAGTAGTCGAGTCGATAGAACCCCGGACTTGGGTCCAGGTGATACTTGATCAAGCCTCAATGAGTGCAATTATTTTTGATAAATATAAATTCGTTCACTCGATCTAAACTAAACCGTAGTCCATCACATTTTGATATCGTTGACTTTTCTTTCTTTTTTTCTGTTTCTCTTTCTGTACTGTCGCTGTTTTACACACCACATCTAAGATGTTAAATCTAGACACTTTGTAACGCCATGACAGAATACATCATCAGTATTGCCATGGTGGTAATCACGGGCGCTCTGGGTATATTATCATATGTCGTGTCGATAAGCCTTGTCACACATAATTTGTAACAAAAACATAACAAAACACTACCAGTCTAGTTATTAAGTTTACATAAATTATACGGGGTTTTTTGGTAGGTGTAGTGAAGTAGTTCTTCAAGCATCATGTGCCTTGTTGCTGGGCGTGGAAGAACGTGGTACATTTACCATGCCAATAAGCTTAGTCTTTGTAAAACAGAGTACCACAGGCAAATCTGTCAATCTGATATAGTGGAGTATGGATGAGTAGAAGTTGCAGGGGCCGAAGGAATTTGTTCTACTTATCAGAAATTCTACTTATCCAGACTTCACAATATTTACACTAATTTACACTAATACATGTGTACCATGCAGTAGCATTGAGTAAAACGATTGTGTCACTTAGGAAACACAGGTAGTGAACAAATAAATAGCAATATAATATCAGAATTGTTGAAATGTTTAGTTTTGAAAATTTCAACATTAATTAAAGAAAAAGTCTGATTTTGCTTTGCTTCTTGACTTGTGAAAAATGTCTTCCCATTGCATGTTTAAAGGCACAAAATGGTGAGACTGTATCATCTGAACATCCATTCTGCATCATGTAAATGTCAATTTTGTCAATTGATGCCAAAATATCTGACTGCGATACAGGTTGTGCTTGCATCCCACAGTCATCCTCATCATCAGAGTCAGGGCTGGAAAGGTCTGTTGGTTGAATGACTGGCATACATAGCCCTATAATATCAGTGCTTGAAAGAGTGGCACTAGTAGAAATATCATTGTCAATGTTCACAAACTCCTCTGGATCCATCTTCAGATCTTTATACAATCTAGCAATTAATGGCCCCACTGAAATGTCAGTAACATTGCTCTCACTGCTCGCTGATGGTGTGGAATTCTCATTTACAGAGACATGGACTGCAGGTAAGAAGCCAGCCTGTGTAAAGCAGTTTGCAATAGTTGCTGGTAAAACTCTGTCTCATGAAGATTTTAACATAAGAATAACATCAAGAAAGGTTATATTTAAATCATCATAAATGAGGTCAGCATCCATATGACCCACAAGTTTTTACAACATTGTGGATCTATAAAGAACTTTCAGATTTTGAATGATACCTTGATCACAAGGCTGAAGTATTGATGTGGCATTAAGTGGCAGAAACAAAAGCTCTCTTGCCTTCAGATTGGTAATTTTTGTGTGGGCTGAATGATTGTCAACAATTAACAGAACTTTTCTTTGTTTACACACCATTGAATAATCAAATTCTTGTAGCCACTCATTGAACAGTTCTGATATCATCCATGCCTTTGAATCGGCTCTGTAATTCACACACAATGTTTTCAGGCCTTTGAAACAACGAGGATTTGTAAATTTTCCAATCGCAAATAAAGGCCATTTTTCACTATCATCCATATTGGAACACACAACCACTGTTATTATTTCTTTTGACCCCCCCCCCCCCCCCCCCCCCCAATGACACTTTTGATTTTTGAAAGAAAACTGTTGTAACAGGTAGCAATCTCCAAAATAATCCAGTTTCATCGGCATTAAATACATCCGCAGAATTATATTTAGCTAAAGTAGGTCTGAGCACGTCTTCTGTCCATGAGTGAGTCGTTGCTTCGTCGACTGACTGTTTCTCTCCACACACATTCTTGTAAGTGATGCAGTATCGTTTTTTTTTTTAAACGATCCAACCAGCCAGCACTACAATTCCAATCTGTCAGACATCCAAGACGTGCAAATTTTTCTGCTTTCGCAGTAAGTAAAGGCCCATTTACTGATACATTTGCCGATCTAATCACAGTGAACCATTTTAAAAGGGCAGCATTAATAAAATCGCACGCAGCAGTTCTTCTAGCTCTATGCCTATCACTGTCGATTTAACATTAAAAAAAACAACAATTGTTTGTAGCAGTATTTATGCTTTAAAATGCCGGAAAGTGTCGATGCTGGAATACAAAATTCTCTAGCTATATCCACTTTCTTCTTCTCACTATGTTCAACCTCTTCCAACAGCTCAATCTTTCTGTTTAAAGTCAAAGTTTTAAGCTTTCATCCATTAGCAGCCATTGTTAACATGTAGCAACATATTATGTACGAGATTGTTCTCCGTGCTGACTAAAAAGACACATTCTTTTGCGGAAAATGTTTTTTGGTGTGTGTGTGTGTGTGTGTGTGTGTGTGTGTGTGTGTGTGTGTGTGTGTGTGTGTGTGTGTGTGTGTGTGTGTGTGTGTGTGTGTGTGTGTGTGTGTGTGTGTGTGTGTGTGTGTGTGAAATGAACAGTCGACTTAAACGTGGACATTTATATAGTCGGTAATTCATTTTTATGTTCGACTAATCCGAAAATTCGAGTTAACCGAATTCGACTTATCAGGAATTTTTATAAAAAGATAAAGAAGGATCTTGGCCGGGACCAAGCCAATAATGTCGACTTAAAGGAAATTCTAGTTATCCGAGTTCGACTTAAGTGAACTCGACTGTATATAGTTGAGTTGCAAATACAGCAATCAAGTGTTTCCTGCGGAAAACATTTCCACCGTCAGAGCTCCCTTGGGGTTCGTTGACTAAAAAACAGAGACTATAAAAAGTGACGTTTTTCGGTTTGGTTTATTGTGATATTGAGACCCCGGCTGATTTTCAAGAGTTGTTCGCTGAGATTCCCCCAATTTTAAAGAACACGGAAGTGTCGAGAGACGACATTGGCGAATTTATGAAAGAATAGGCCAAAAATATAAGCTACTGACTACTCCACGACGGACTTTGATCGGTAGTTATTTCGGGAAGAAAGTTGTATTAGCCACCCCGCTTTTAAAGTGGTATCTATCCCAAGGGTTGGTAGTTACCCACATATACCAGACAATCGAATATCGACCGGTTAGTTGTTTTAAACAATTTGGGGAAACAGTGTCTAACGCCCGCCGCCAATGGGACAAAAATCCAGCTGAGGTCTACAGTCGACACTATGAAATTGTTAGGTAATGCCGTTTACGGCAAAACACTAACCAATAAAGCCAAACATACCGCGATGTTTCCTACTGCCAGGGAAAAGACACTACCAAACTAATGAATAACCCCAGGTTCAAAAGCATGACTGGTATTACAGATGATCTATTCAAAGTAGAAACGCTAAAGAAAACGGTCTGCGATCTACCTCTACAGATTGGCTTCTTTGTCTATCAGTATGCCAAGTTTCGCATGCTAGCTTTCTACTATGACTTTCCCGATAAATTTGTTTCTAAAGAAGACTACCAACTCATAAAAATGGACATTGAATCTCTCTACTTGGCTCTTAGCGCCGATTCACTCTCTGAGGTGGTTATACCACACTTACGAGAAGAATATGACAGAGTCTACAATCCGTGGTTCCCGTCTGAAGTCTGCCCTGTTCATAGAACTACCCCTAGTACTACTACCTGTCAGGACTCTCAGGACATTATAGCCTATGAGAGAGGGAAAAAAATGGTCTTTTTTAAATTAGAGTACGAAGGGAAGGGGATGGTCTCGTTGTGAAGTAAGACGTATATTTGTGTCGGAGATTATGATAAAATTAGTACCAAAGGTCTGACCAAAATCCACAACGTTTTGGATAAGGAAAAATTCTTGGATGCCCTCACCACCCAAGAGGCGGGTGGGGGGGGGCAATATGGGGTTTAAGACCCACGGGACGGGTGTCTACACCTATCAACAGCATCGCGCTTCCCTATCATATTTGTATATAAAACGACAAGTACAACCTGATAATGTGTCAACCATACCTATCCTTATTTAACTATGTACTGTTTGTCTATATATGTTTTCCCTGTATTAAAAATTATTACATACCTTCTTTGACTCGTTTGTTTGTTATTTTGAATGTTGTACGCTAGACGTACCCACAATTTAAGCGGTCACTTGACCATGCCCCCTCTGATGAGTCACTAGAACACGCCTTCTTTATCAAAAATCAGGAGTTATCACCCTTTGTGGATCAGGATCGATAAATGGTTGATTTATATAAGATCCACACCAAAAAAAACAGCATGCTTTATTAGCCCACCTTATACTACTAACGTGCACATTTTTTTTTATTCAGCGTCTCTCCTCCTTGCTAAATTATGTTGAGTAGACACTAAATCTCTCTTGTTACTAGCCACGCTGTTTATCTTCAGACAATGTTCAGGTCAGGCGCTAAAGCATAGCGTGAGTAGCAACATTGTGTTTAGTTAGTCATGTTCCTCCCCCTCCCCCACCCCGCCCTTTCCCAAATGTTGCAGGTGTGTTCCGAAACACTGGTTAAATGTGTCCAACAATCTGGCTGTCCTCGCGGCACCTGTATTCAATTTTTGTGCAGACTTTCCATCAGATAAAATCTAACACTGATATACCAAGCCTAAACCCTTTCAAGATTCCGTCACAACAATTAAAAAGGCTTGGACAAGTAATCACAGTCACAATAACGATGTGCACATCAAGGGCATCAACAGCAGACAGACGGCAATGAACCGCCCTAAATATAACTCACTCACATCCTGCTTGCTACCCAGAAGTCGAAGGGTCATACTTTTGCTCAGAAAATAAGCTTCTTCGGAAGACAGGCTAAAGGTCAATGCCAGCAGACACAGAATGTGACTGCGTTTACGCCCTGGAGGTAAGGATGGTTAAGCTGTAATGAGATAAGAAAAGCTAGGAAAGTAGGAAGGGTTCTACAGTCATGAGTCTGAAAAGCTACGAAAGTAGGAATGGTTATACAGTAATGAGATCTGAAAAGCTATGACAGTAGGAAGGATTATATAGTAATGAGATCAGAAAAGCTATGAAAGTAGGAAGGGTTATATAGTAATGAGATAATAAAAGCTACGAAAGTAGGAAGGGTTATAGTGTAATGAGATTAGAAAAGTTGAGAAAGTAGGAAGGGTTATAGTGTAATGATATTAGAAATGTAGAGAAAGTAGGAAGGGTTATATAGTAATGAGATTAGAAAAGCTATGAAAGTAGAAAGGGTTATAGTATAATGAGATTAGGAAAGCTAGGAAAGTAGAAAGGGTTAAACAGTAATGAGATTAGAAAAGCTACGAAAATAGGAAGGGTTATAGAAAGGGTTATACAGTAATGAGATTAGAAAAGCTACCAAAATAGGAAGGGTTATAGAAAGGGTTATACAGTAATGAGATTAGAAAAGCTACGAAAATAGGAAGGGTTATACAGTAATGAGATTAGAAAAGCTACGAAAATAGGAAGAGTTATACAGTAATGAGATTAGAAAAGCTAACACGTTACGAAGGGTTATACAGTAATGATATAAGAAATAACCTGGGTAGGAAGGGTTATACAGAAGTAAGAAAAGCTACCAAGGTAGGAAGGCTTATAAAGTAATGAGAAAAGTTACTAAGTAGGAAGAGTTATAAAGTAGTAAATAAAGCTACCAAAATAGGATGAATTATAGTAATAAGAAAAGCTACCAAGGTAGGAAAGGTTATACAGTAATAAGAACAGCTATCAAGGTAGGAAGGATTCCAAAGTAATAAGAAAAGCTACCAAGGTAGGAAGAGTTATCTTCTTCTTCTTCGTTCATCCGGAGTTTTTTTTTCGGATGTGATTGCGTTGTGCCTGTTTACAGCAGAGCTGCGTTCTTGCGCCGTTAGGCCGACACATCCGACTTCTGCGGGCATTTGTTGACCGGGTTAACCTTCCCGGGGGTTTCTTAGGACGTTTGACTCTCACTGTTGTGGTGTTATCCCCCATCCCAGCTGGTCCATATAGAACAGCCAAAGATCCTGGTCAGCCCTCAAGGGAAGGCAGGGGCAGACCCATGGGCATTCCCCGCCATCCAAGGAGGCTTCCATAATTGCAAAGCCGATACATAGCGCTCTGGTACTGGGCTCACCCAAGGAATCGTCACGTCCTGCACATGGCTGCTTAGCCTCACTTCCGTATATTGGGCCTTTCGTTCACCATAGGCTGTTCTTCCGGAAACCAGAAGTATGCAGTCTGCAGATGACATCCACACAGTGAGCTTTCGATTCGGACTTTCCATGTAATGGATTTGCTATCCAAGCAATATTCCATTTCGTGCCACTAGGACACTTTTCCACCTTTTATGAAGTCCACACAGTGGGCTTTAGATACGGACTTTCCACGTAATGGATTTGCTATCCAAGCAATATTCCATTTCATGCCACTAGGACACTTTTCCACCTTTTATGAAGCCCACACAATGGGCTTTTGATTCGGACTTTCCACGTAATGGATTTGCTATCCAAGCAATATTCCATTTCGTGCCACTAGGACACTTTTCCACCTTTTATGAAGCCCACACAGCGAGCTTTCGATTTGGACTTTCCACATAATGGATTTGCTATCCAAGCAATATTCCATTTCATGCCTCTGGGTCTTCATGCACCTTTAAATGTCAACCTGTATGTAGTTAAAGTAAGCTGCGGTCAACTTGAGCTTGTTGATATCTCCATAGAGCTTGTCCTCAAATGAAGCAGGTGTGGGCCAAAATATCTTTCTCTGTTCTGCATACGTTGGGCAATCCTGCAGCAAATGTTTAGCTGTCATTTTACCAGTTCCACAATTACATTCATCTGTATCTCCTATCTTTAGTTTGTTGAACAAGTGGTATTTCAGCCTGTTATGTCCTGTGCGGAGTCTGAATATTGCTACTTGTTCTCTTCGGTCGAGTTTGTAATATGCATCATCCTTCTGGTGGCCTGGATGCTCTGATTCCCATTTGGTTCTATAAGTGCTTTTTATCAACCTCTTTTTCTCATTATAGGTTATGTCTATGTCAGGCTGTGGTAGTCGTCCGCCCTCTTTTGCCAGTCTGTCAGCCTCTTCGTTTCCAGGTATACTGCAATGTGATGGGATCCACTGTATTACAACTTTTTTGGATTTCTGGCATAGACCATGGAGTGCTGCTCTAGGTCAGTTAGTTCTGTGCTGTTATTGCTCTTCAGTATTGAGACAGCTGACTTTGCATCTGTGAAGATAGCTATTTGCTTCTCTTTATTTTCCTCCATCAATAGCATTTCTGCTGCAGTTTTCAGAGCCTCTACCTCCGCTTTGAAGTTACTTGAAAATTTTCCAGTTGCCATTGAATGTGTTTTTTTTCACTCCATTTTTTAAATTTAGAAGAATTCCTCCTCCTCCATTCTCTATTGAATTTTTGGCTGATCCATCAGTATATGCATGGGTCCAATTCCTGCTTGGGTAATGTTCTTTATGTAGTTTAGGGTTATTTCTCTTCTTTCGGTTTCATGCTGAGTGTTCTTTTTCTCAATACCAGGAATGTTTTCTATCATCTCAGGCAGTTGCTGCTGTCTCCAAGCTGGGAACTTGTGTGCATTGTGTATGGGCTTGACTGTTGATATGTTAAGTATAGGATCTGCCCTAATCCTTCGTTTTGCAGTTTCTACAAAGTTGCTACGCTTCAATCTTCCCTTCCAAAACCATTAAATCTGTTGTACATAGGGTGGTCTGTCAATCTTCTAAATTTTTCTGCTTGTTGCTGGGCTCTGCTATCTCTTCTATCCTGCATTGGTTGTAAACAAGTGATCTTTTCTAGTTCATTAATAGGCGTTGTCTTCAGGCTTCCAGTTATGATTCGCATTTCTTGGTTTTGGACTCTACTTATTTTGTTAAGAGTTTGACTTAGCTGCTGTTGCCCAAGCTGCAATGCCATATTCCAGTACTGGCCTCACCCGTCCTGTATATAACTTCTTGAGACTTTCTCATCTGCTCCCCACGTTGTACCAGCAAGCTTTTTCATGATTGCCATTCTCTGCCTTGCTCTTGTTCGATTTTCTCAACCTGTGTCTTCCATGTCAGGCGACGATCAAAGGTGACTCCTAGATAGTTTGGATTTTCTTCATGGCGCAATATTTTTCCATTCAATACCAGCTTAGGTGCTGAGTTTTATTTGTGTGCATGTTGTTTTCTCCTCACTTATCTTCACTAGCCATGATTTTGACCAGTCCTCTAGCGCTAATAAGGCTTGCTGTATTCTGCTGTTAGCTGTACTAATATATTCTTCAGATGTCCATATGGCTAGGTCATCTGCAAAGGAGGATGTGTGTACTCTGGCTGGAAAATTTTCTGTGATGTCATTTATATATGCTAGGAATAATGTTGGTGAAAGAACTCCTCCTTGGGGGACACTTGCTCCAGCAGCATCATTTTGCTTGTTTGTCCTTGTACTTTTGTCCTGGCAGTTCTGTTCTCAAGGTAGTGGCTGATCCATGTATACATTTTTCCACACACCTGCATGTTTTGCAGTTTTACTTTCAGTCCTTCCTTCCATACTTTATCAAATGCTTTTCTAAATCTATCCAGACTGCTAGTGTGTGCTTTTTCTCTTGGAAGGCATCCTCTATTTCCTGAGCTGTATAGGTTATTTGATCTTCAGTGGATCTGTACTTCTGAATCCTGCTTGGTGTGGTGTTAAGAGTTTGTTTTCTTCCAGATGCCCATGTTAGCCTGCCATTGATAATGCGTTCCATTAATTTTCCTACACAGCTAAGTAGACTGATAGGTCGATAGCCATTTGGTCTTCCAGGTCTTTTCCTTTCTTTGGGACTGGTATTAGTATAGCTTCCTTCCATGCCTGTGGGACTATTCCTCTCTTCCAGCTGTTATTTAGGACTGCTAGTAGTTTCTTCTTTGCCTTGTTGCCTAGTCCTATTAGCATTTCATTTGTGATTCCATCCTTTCCTGGTGATTTCTTCTTTTTTAGGGTATTCATTGCCTGTTCCATTTCTTCCATTGTTAGATTTGCCATCATATATTCTGCTGCTGTCTCTGTATTTCTATGATGTATCTGTTTGTCTTTGATTGCTTTCTTCTGTTCGGTTGTAATATCAATGTGGTTTGCATTTGCATAGTGTTCCATTAGTGCATTTGCAGCCTTTTTTCCGGTAAGCAAGGCATTTCCTTGTTTACTTGTTATTTGTTTGTTTCTAAGTCCTTCATTGTTCATGGCTTTCACTAGTTTCCATAGTTTGTTTCCATCCCTGTCAAAATTCATGGTTTTCCTGTTTTTCCCTCCCAACAATCTCTTGTTGTTTGATTACTGTTCTTTTATATTTTGCTGAGATGGCTTTGAGAGAGATATTCGCTTCAATTGTTTGTTCTCTCTCTGCTGTCTTCCTGGCATCTTCAACTTTGTCCTCCAAACTTTGTAGTTCTTCAGTCCAGTATGGTTTGTAATTTTTCCTCGCTCCTCTAGGAATAGACTCAGTGGCTGCCTGTATTATCGCTCTGTTTAGGACTTTCCACCATTTGCTTTATGTTGCCATATCGTGTATTTATGTTTTCACAATATTTGTCTGTTAGCATGGCAAATCTGTCCAATCTGCTCGTTTGTAATTCCAGCGGGGCAAGGGCTTTTGCTCCTGTGGAACATACTCCATATTCATTACAAGCTTGATTGGTCTGTGGTCACTACCTGCTAATTGGTCCAGCACATGGCGATCGATTTTGTGGAGGATGTCTCCTGTGCAGAAAGCTAAGTCCTGGAGTAGAAGTGGTAAGCCATCTTCTGGAGTAGAAGCTTGGTGTGTCATCCGCTTTGTTGAGTAGATGGAGATTTGAGTCTATTTCCCAGTCCTCCAATTCATCTCCTCTTTTGTCAGTATCTGGGTATCTCCATCTTTCTGAACGGCTATTAAAGTCTCCGACAATAATGCAGTTGTGTCAGTTATTTTCATGTTTGAGAGTGTAAGGTCCTTATCTGCTGGGCTATACAGATTGTAGATTCTTATTTTCACGTCCTTTATCATTATATCAACACCTATAATTTCTGTTTGGTTGTCAGAGATCACAGATACTTCGCTGCAAGGTATTGTATTTCGTGTAAGTATTAGAACTCCTCCTTTATGTCCTTCGCGGTCGAAACGTGTGGCCTGATATCCTCTGACTGAAAATTTGCGATTGGCATTGAGGTGTGTCTCTTGAATGCATGCCACATCTATTCTATCTTTATGAAGACGCTGTGTCAGGGATTCTTTCTTGTTATAAACTCCTTCGGCATTCCACTGTAGTACGTTGAGTGTCCTTGGTATTTGGTCAATAGCTCTTAACCTACTCCTCTGTGCCTTGACTCCACAGCACAGGGGAAGGTGACCACCAGTAGTCATGGGTGGACCCCCTCGAGGCAGGGGGCCCGGCACTATCACCGCCTGATGGGACTTCACGGGATTAGCACCATAACGATTAATTTTCATCTGTGGCATCATGAAGTGATAAAGTTACGTTTGCACTTCTTTGTCAAGCTTGTGGCTCAGTACATCCGATTTCGACAAGCACTTTTCGGGATGCTTTCCCTAGCCTTTGACTGTCCCCAAGTCTACCTACAAGGCAGCAGGTTTGTGCGTCCACTTCGTCTGGTCCCTCTCCCTTGACCTATCCGACATGGGTGACCCTACCAGTAGCAGTGCTACCGTCGGCATAAGCTCTTGGGTCATTGGAACGCGCAAGCCCCTCTACCTCGTCAAGGTGGACGCACAGCAGAGGGGGGGGGGGGAAGAGTTATAGTAATAAGAAAAGCTACCAAGGTAGGAAGAGTTATAGTAATAAGAAAAGCTACCAAGGAGGAAGGGTTATAGTAATAAGAAAACATACCAAGATAGGAAGGGTTCTAAAGTAATAGGAAAAGCTACCAAGGTAGGAAGGGCTATATAGTAATGAAATATGAAAAGCTACTATAGTAGGAAGAGTTATATAGTAATGAAATGTGAAAGGCTAACAAGGTAGGAAGGATTATATAGTAGTGAAATAAGCAAAGCTACGAAGGTATGAAGGGCTATACAGTAATAAGACCAGAAAAGCTACCAAAATATTTATCATGTGGAGGGGATATTTAAAATATGTAGATTGCGTAGAACATTAAACAAGACGAAGAAAAAAACAAGGGAGTCAGATACTAAATTTAAAAAAAAAACAACCGCGAAAATAGACATGGGGAATTAGATAACATTCGTCACGGATAAATGTGTCAGGTTTCCATCCATCCAGAGAAGTAACAAAACAACTCAAGCCAGCAAGGCGAGACCCGTCAACACTGCGCAAACCAAGATAAAGGATAACTAACTGTCTGTTAAGCCATGAAAAGTAAATTACTTCAGTTATACAATGCCAAAGAGTTTACACATAGCTTGTCGCATTATTTCAGCAAATGCGAACTGGCTGCTAGTGGCGCGCCTCGCACATGAATTCACTATTATATCAAGTTACATTTTATGGTGTGCCGTTTCAACAAGCACATGAACACAACAATAAAGCGCAGGTAATTGCAAAGACAATGTGGAATGAACACTTCAGATAAGACACCAACTTCGCTGTGGTAAGAGAATAAACAAACAAACA
This sequence comes from Cepaea nemoralis, assembly GCA_014155875.1. Classification (NCBI taxonomy): domain Eukaryota; kingdom Metazoa; phylum Mollusca; class Gastropoda; order Stylommatophora; family Helicidae; genus Cepaea; species Cepaea nemoralis. Next base: position 19,311 of record JACEFZ010015444.1, read on the forward strand.
GAATCTATCATGTGAAGCTTGATTCGAATTTCATGTACAAATTATTTCAAAAGGCGATGATCATTATTGTTTAATTTTTTTTTTTTTACAAAAAGGCGAAAAACAAAAAGTAACGTTTCCGATGATTATCTTGGAGGACAGGATTCACCAGACAAACAGTTGGCAACAAACAGACGTTAAAAGGGCCATCCATCGCCTTCTAGCCATTAGCGCTAAAATTAGCTACCGCCTCTGCGCGTGAATAGTTTCAGATACCGTTTTTTACCATCCCACGCGGTTACTATCGACGGCAAGCATCTGAAAATTCCAAATATTTGCCAATTATTTTCATTTCTGAGAGAAGAAACAATCTAATAATATTAAATGAACCTTCAAGTCTCGGATCTTTCAATAGTAAATTGCAAACATTTTTTCTGCTGTTATCAAATTTGTAACAGTGTTTCTGAGTGTTCGGACATACAAGACAGGCCTGAACAAGCAGCCGTGGTGGCACAGTAAATAGTGTACAGAAGTTTAGGCACAGCGGTACAGGTTCAAATCCTCGCCGAGGTTGGCCGGCTCAGGAGCCATATAATGGGTCTTTGGTGGAAGGGGAGTGGCTGGACACTGACGCTGATAATGTCGTGGCGTCATATACGTTACGCCCCATGACAGTTTAGTTTAGTCGACGAATCAACATCACGGCATACGGGTGTAGCCCATAAGTGTTCAGTTCTACTTCTAACTCAAGCCTGATTCCGGAGAATCTCTCAGCTCAGTGCACGAACTCCGTAGCACCGGCGAGAATCTTATAATACTTTGGGTAGATTTTTAACTCGAAATTTTGCCCGAGCAGAGCCGTAGGCTACTCTTTTTCGACTTCCAAGTGCCAAGAGATTCTTTACATGCGCAACAATACAGACGGGCGTCCGATCTCACTACTCAGAGACCAGGGGAAATTTTGTTACTAGAAGACCACGTGAAAAAATCCCGACCCTCACCGTGGCTTGAACCCGGGACCTCCAGCACTCGAGGCGGACACCATACCTCGAGACCACTCACCCCCCCCCCTCCACCCCCCCCCCCCCCCCAATATGACAGTACCCCATACCAGTCAGCGGTTGACTGCCTACACACAAACAGTCCTGGCCAGAAAGCACGCGAGTGTGGATTTACGAATTCTGATCTTTACGTGCACGAAATGACCCAATACGTTAGAAACCACCTGGTAATCCTTGGCCCCAGAAACCCGTTTATCCGTACATCATATTCCATATATTGCTGCCGGGATGACTGCAGCGGATAATATCAATGGATGCATTTGTGCTTTAAAACAATATCTAATGTAATCGTCTGGCGCGATACATGATGATGATGATGTTACCAGTACCAGCATCCCTTGCAGTGCCCTGGGGTACGATGGGAAGCCGCTCTGGAAGCGAGGATAAATAGAGGCGCGTGTCAGTTTCCCGGTCTCTCAAAACCAGACAACCGTGGCCGAAGGAGCGATTTTGTAGATCACTGTTTTCATGTAGATTATAAATATGGAGGCTTTAACCAGCCCTCCCCAGTCACTGGACCAGAGCAGGGAGTCACAAATGCCTCTATTGAACCAAGACTGGCTTGTGTGGTCCACACACGAGGACCGAGGAAAGTCCATCAAAATGACTGGCAATTTGTGAGCCCACTCTTGGTAGTGAACCCAGGCCATGGTTGTGGTTGTAGAGCAAACTTGAGCCCCGGCTCTGGTTAATGTCGTAGGCCACTCACATCCCCTTCGTATACCTGTTTATGCGTGTTTAGGCCACTATATCTCTGCTGTTAGGGTTATAGTTTTGTTACTCGTTATGTTAGGGTTTTCGCTGTATCTGGTCCCAGTCGACTTATGTGATGCGGGTGTCTTGTGTGGGTATTGAGGGTGCCCTTCGACTCAACTGAACATGATTGAGGTCTCACTGTCATTTAGAGACCGCCCTGTAGTTAGTACTAGGCAGCAGTTATCTCTGTGGGATTTCAGATTCCCATTTCTGTATGTACCAAACTGTCCATGAGTCCTGAGATGATTACAATAGAGAGTCCATACCTGCTGTTACCATTGTTGTTTACGTTAAGGCTCTGTTGTTGCCATGTCCTTGTTGGGTTGTGGAGATAGGTACCTAAGTCATGTGCATAGCGATGTTAGGCAGCAGTGATTACTATGTGGAACATAGGTTCCCATTTCTGTATATGTCAGTTATGTGACATGCCAGGATGCCTGTTTGTCCCTAAACCATGCAGTTCTGTCAATAAAAACCTAATTTTGTTGTTCTTAATTTGTTTTGTTTAGTCTGTAGTTTGTTGTTGTAAACTCATTGATCCTGTTACAGTCCAGCAGTGTAATCTTCTGTCTTACATCCCCCGCACTAAGAATTCCTGGAATCTTCTGTCTAAATTCTACCCTTTTCTTGTTAACAGAGGAGGATATACACAGTGCTCTTTCTCTATTTCTCCTTATCGTCCTTTTCTTCTCTGGCCCATTAAAAGTCAGTGTTGCGCTTCTTTGTCTTTGAGCACTTAAGTATAGGAAATTACATCTTCCTGTCCTTGATATTCCACCTCCTATGACACTAAGAATCTTCCTTATTCTAGATCACGGCATTACGAACTGCAGAAATAAGTTGTTTACCTTCCGATGTTTGCTTCTTGAATGGGCAGCATCAGCAATCACCCGTGCATCGGATTGGTGCCTCCATCTAGTTGTCCAGTGTCCAGACACAACTAGACTATACTATATGTTGGTATCTTTCTTATCTTCACCGGACTCTTAGCTTAGATACTAAACTCACTTTTCATTGTCTTATCTTACGGCTTTTGCCCCAGATAGTTGTTTAAACTCAATCATGGAATTAATTTAATTAACCTTATTTCGTCTCAGACATTATTTGAAATAATTGTGACACAGACCTGTATTACTATAAAGTACCAACAGGCTTGGATATCACGTTCAGATATCATGTGATATATGGAGTAACTAACGAACGTGTCGTAAGTGACATGATAAACAATCAGAATGCACACCAGGCAACAAGAAGACGTACTTTCTTACGTCAATGTTTAGAACTGACAGCGCCATGGCCATGCTGGATGTAGCGGATCAACGGGCAGTGAGATGCTAGGTAAAGAATGGTAGCAAGGATACCTGGTATAGGGTAAAGACAAGCATGTAGCAGATACTGACACAGAATTAGTGTCATGTGTTAGGGCATACACGGGATCACAGCCTGACGAAGTGAATGTAGCTGCTACCTCTCCGCCGTCTCCATACTACAGATAATTGACATACCTGTTTAAATGACGAGGGCTAAACAAGCACGCCCGTCTATAGAAGTAGAGGTCTAGAGTTTGAATACGCTTGAGGTGTTTGAACAATATTATTTCAGGACACTATGTTTGCGATTATTATAATTATTATATGGAAGAAGTAACCGACCAATTTCCATGACTTGAAACATATGTGGGCTTAAGTTGCTCACCCCGTGTTTATTTAGACCACTCGATACTCGGTAGATGATTTACAAATGTCACGCAGCCACCTGTACATCACACATTTCTGGTACCAATTTTAAGCTGGGTCGACTTGGGAGCTCTGGTCAATTTTTTAAAGAAAAAAAAAAACATCCCCGCCTGGAGGTGAATTCGAACACATGGCCGTGGGACTGACAGACACGCATGCTGGCAACTAACGCGGCTAAATATGTTATATTAATTATATAATAAACAATCTTCTTCCTCTTCACCACCGACTACTCCCTCTCCCTCTTCCCCTTCTCCTTCTTTTCCTCATCCTTCTTCTTCTTCTAGTTGCTCCGGGTTGGAGCTGTCTTCGACAATCATGACTCTCATATCCTGAACATTTCAATCAAACTGATGTTGCTTATATTACTATTTGTTGCTCAGCTATTTAAGATTGCCACATAAACCTTTCTCCGCGAACAGTTGCTTTGTTTGCCTCGTATTTTCCCAACAAAAATCTCTTATGTTGATATACTCTTTACATTTCATTTGTCTCTTCATTATAGTGATCTGCATTATAGTGATCTCTCATCTAATGATCGATCTAGAAACATCAGTAAATATTCCGGTTTTTGATTTCTTCTCTGTCAATGATGCTCTCAACAGCCCTCTCAAAAACAGCATCCCCAATACCTTCCGTTTCTTCATCACTTCAATGCTCACTGCCAGTATTCACATCCAAACAGAAAGATGGGCCTCAAAATAATTTTCAGTAGCGCATTTTCATTCCCTTAATGATACTGTTATTAACTAGTTATGCATTCTAGTAAGAGTCATTGCTTTTGGCGACTAACAACGGCGCTGAACAAAAAGACAGCAACATAAACCTACGTGTAGATGATGGGGTGAAGCAGCACGTAGAAGTGCTGGAAGCACAAGGACAGGAAAAGCAAATCTCGTTAAGCTCGAGATAATCAGAGGCTAAGTTAAGCTATGTAGCCAGTCACACGATTCGTCTCTTGCTAGCCAGACTTTTGAATGGAACGTTGGTCCGCAGCTCTTCGGGACTAATGCTCTACAGCACAACACGATCTATCCGGTTTCACAAATATTAACTCAGCAAACAGTCATTACCTAGACGCCCCTGATTACGGCAAAACAATGCACACCAGTAATGCATTTAAACATGTAAGCCATCAATAAAATATTGCACGAGGTATATATATATATATCTTGTTATGTGAACAATGAATGATATCTTTCAGCCAAAGTATCAACCACTTTTCACATAAGAAGATACATACCTCTGTAGTATGCACCTGACGAGATGCAACGAAATATGCTAGGCGAAATCATGCGATATTTTATTGATGGCGTGTATGTTTAAAAGCCCCTGATGCCTGTCAAAGCATTGCACAGAATATTCAGCCATCTTACACGCCATCCAGATATCTTGCGAACATTGTGGTATACCCATGAGATCCATGTTCCAGTGACACGCTATGGTTTATATATCGACATCGTGCCAGTGGACTTGACTTAAGCAAGGAAAACACATCTGCTATACGTTTTAAGATGTGTCGACTCAAAAACGGCACAGGAAGGGAATACAACCTTGCCGCTGCCGGGGATGGGCCCCTACACCACATTGTTTGTAGGCGACTGTACTAGCCATTTCACCACAACGACTCGTGATAGAGAGAGAGAGAGAGAGAGAGAGAGGAGAGAGAGAAGAGAGAGGGAGAGAGAGAGGGGGAGAGAGGGAGAGGGGGAGGGGAGAGAGAGAGACAGAGAGAGACAGAGAGAGAGTGAGAGTGAGAGACAGAGAGAGAGTAAGACAGAGAGTGAGGAGGAGTGAGAGAGAGAGAGAGAGAGAGAGAGAGAGAGAGAAGAGAGAGAGAGAGAGAGAGAGAAAAAAAAGAGAGAGTACACAAGTAGTACAAACTGAAATTGATAATGTTATTTCAGTGACACTGGATTGTCTGTTCTTGCGATTAACTTGTGGTTTTGTGCCAAATATTTGGATTACTAAATTAATTTCTATAACATAGTGCTTATCTTCCCATTCTTAAGAGACATATCGTGCCCAGTAGCAAATTGTAACAAGCGTTAAGGAGTTCATACTGTGGCTCCTGTCAGATGTATTCCATAAATATTCACTCGTATTGCCTAGCTACCCGGGCGTTTTTTCGGGATCATCTGCGCGTTACTGTCTCCTGGTTTATAACAAGAATTATTAGTACCAACGGATGCTTTTGGAAAGCTTCCAAGAACATTTGCGACGTAGTATCTGAGGCCACTGACCTATGGCTGCGTTTGGATATATTGCAGAATGTCTTCCGTGTAAATCATTTGGAAATACGTAATTTCACAAGTACAGTGCTAATTAATTAGAGCAGTGGTTCTCAACCTGGTGGGTGGGGGTTTAGGGTTTCCAGGGGGAGTTAGGGTTTCGGGAGGGGGGGGGGGGGGGGGGGTAAGATTATTTCAAGATCGCGTTTGATACAAGAACAGATTACTTGATATTGTTTTTACCTCCATACTTTTGGTTCTGTACTTTCCACCTTTCTGAAATTCGTTATACACTGTAAGTAGTCCCGCAAAAACGTGTTATGTAGACGTCTAAACTTGTTTTAAATGCATCATTTAATTTGTTTCCATTTTTATGTATACTGTGTAGGGACGGGGAGGGGGGATTTATAGGAAGAAGTACGAAAGGGGGGATGACATTGTGAAACATATGGACAAAAAAGGTAGGTTGAGAACCACTGACTTAGAGTGTTAACCTTCTGTTACTGGCGTGTACTTGCACTCACATCGTGTACAAGGCCAGAGACGGGCGTATTATCATCTCATCCACAATAAATGGCATATTTTAATTAACAGCTGTTACACTACCTAGGAAATCTGAAATCTATAGCTGAACACAATATAATCGGTGATTGGGCAATAACCTGGTGATTTTCTATGAACACAACTACACACGTACATTGGGAATATTCTGGATCTCGTGTATGTTCAAAGACGCATTCCAGATCTACATGATCAATCCACAATTCCGAAAATCCACAGTGGTAGCATGTGCTTGTGACCCATTCACGTCTGGACAGTCAACAACGGTAATATGTGCTTCTGACCTATAAACGTGTGACAGTCAACAATGGTAATATGTGCTTCTTATCTATCAGCATCTGGACAGTCAACAATGGTAATATGTGCTTCTGACCTATCAACGTGTGGACCCTCAACAATGATAATATGTGCTTCTGACCTATTAGCGTCTGCACAGTCAACAATGGTAATACGTGCTTCTGATCTGGGGTGAGTTAGAGAAGGAAGCTGGTGTCTGTATTTAACTAAAACCGTGAGTTGAGTTGAGTCAAGAACCGACATCTCTGCACTTGGGGCATTCCCATAAGCCGCCCCCCCCCTCCCCCAGTCGTCGCCTTCAACAGCCAGCGTAGAGTTCCAGTACTAATGGTGCCTGTTCTAATCTGCTTATATGTCCGTCTTGATTTACCTCTGAGTGACAGCTGTCTACCAGATCCTATGACCTCGCCCTGCTGTCGCATTCTCTATAGACGATGATAGTCTTATCTTTTCTTCCGCACTGTTCACGCGCTCCCAGAGGGCCTTCACCACATCTGCTTTATCATGCATCAAATCACACCTCAATGATGCAGCACCAATCTTTCTGCTTGCTGATTGCCAACCACACCAGTGTCCTGGAGAAAAGATCCAGCGAATGCTTACAGTCCGTGACACCTGAACTGATGCATACCATTCAGCAGGGATCGTGCCAGTGTTCACATGTGTCATCATATTTTGTGAAATCGTGAAATACTTAGTAACTTACTTGTCGTGGCAGTATTTATTATGGGATCATGGGTGTTGTGGTAAACCAAGAAAATCATCGGAAAGAAGGCATTGGACATTTTGGCTCGTCACAAGAATATTATGATTAAAATAAATAGAGGACAGGATAAGTGAATATATTCTAAAAGACACTCACCACTGACACCAGAATACACTCGATAATATTTGTGTCTTCAGTGACGAGAAGACAAACAGCCAGACCTTACGGGTACGATTGGTATCAAGAGAAACCAGCAAGTAAACAGAGAAACAAACAATTCGTCATCGTGGCGTCACGGCACGAAAAGATATTAGTACAGGAACTATAAACATCACCAGACAATAAGAGTGATGCATAGAGACACGATCATCACACCAGTTACTGAGGCCACCAAAAGAAGACACAGCTACGTTGAAGTCTCAGATTTCAGCTGTGAATAAGCCACAGTTCTTCTGTGCTCCCTGCCATCTTTTATTCGCGTTTGGTTATGTCACTATATTGTATGGTCATCAGAAACACACACAAAAACATATTCGAGAGAGAGAGAACAGAGATAGAGAGAGAGAGAGAGAGAGAAGAGAGACAGACAGAGAGAGAGAGAGAAGAGAGAGAGAGAGAAGAGAGAGAGAGAAGAGAGAGAGAGACAGAGAGAAGAGAGAGAGACAGAGAGAAGAGAGAGAGAGAAGAGAGAGAGAGAAGAGAGAGAGAGAAGAGAGAAAGAGGAGAGAAGAGAAGAGAGAGAAAGAGAGAAGCAGCAGAGAGAAGAGAGAGAGAGAGAAGAGAGAGAGAAGAGAGAGAGAAGAGAAGAGAGCGAAGAGAAAGAGAAGAGAGAGAGAAGAGAGAAGAAGAGAGAGAGAGAGAGAGAGAAGAGAGAAGATAGAGAGAGAGGAGAAGAGAGAGAGAGAGAGAGAGAGACAGACAGACAGACAGATCTGATGTGTATTTGTAGACACAAATGAGGAAGATCTGTTGTTACGAGCAGACACACTGTAACATCGTGTAATATTCTGTTAAAGAAATAACAGAAATCTGGAAACCTCTGCAGACAATCATCCAGCTAACGAAATCTGGACAGCCTCTGGGTAATCATCCAATTGTTTTTTTTTTTTTTTTTTCCCGCGTTTCCATCCTGTTTCAGGATATTGCGGTCAACACCAGCATCTTTCAGCTGTATGTTGATTCCTAGGCTAGATTACGCTCATCAGCACGCCACGACTTTCTGAGCGACCGGCTCCATACTCTCATAAGTCCCTTTTGCGATTCGAACCACTGCTAATTCTCGTCGCGTCACGTAAATATGTACAGAGTTTAGGCACAGCGGTACAGGTTCAAATCCTCGCCGAGGTTGCCGGTCAGGAGCCATTATGGGTCTTGGTGAAGGGATGGCTGGACCTGACGCTGATAATGTCGTGGCGTCATATACGTTACGCCCCATGACAGTTTAGTTTAGTCACGAATCAACATCACGGCATACGGGTGTAGCCCATAAGTTTCCGTTCTATTTCTAACTCAAGCCTGATTCCGGAGAATCTCTCAGCTCAGTGCACAAACTCCGTTAGCCCCGGCGAGAATCTTATAATACTTTGGGTAGATTTTTAACTCGAAATTTTGCCCGAGCAGAGCCGTAGGCTACTTTTTTTTCGACTTCAAGTGCCAAGAGATTCTTTACATGCCAACAATACAGACGAGCGTCCGATCTCACTACTCAGAGCCCGGGGGAAATTTTGTTACTAGAAGACCACGTGAAAAAAATCAGACCCTCCCCGTGGCTTGAACCCGGGACCTCCAGCACTCGAGGCGGACACTATACCTCGAGACCACTCACCCCCCCCCCCCCTCCACCCCCCCCCCCCCCCCAATATGACAGTACCCCCATACCATCAGCGGTTGACTGCCTACACACAAACAGTCCGGGCCCAGAAAGCACGCGAGTGTGGATTTACGAATTCTGATCTTTACGTGCACGAAATGACCCAATACGTTAGAAACCACCTGGTAATCCTTGGCCCCAGAACCCCGTTTATCCGTACATCATATTCCATATATTGCTGCCGGGATGACTGCAGCGGATAATATCAATGGATGCATTTGTGCTTTAAAACAATATCTAATGTAATCGTCTGGCGCGATACATGATGATGATGATGTTACCAGTACCAGCATCCCTTGCAGTGCCCTGGGGTACGATGGGAAGCCGCTCTGGAAGCGAGGATAAATAGAGGCGCGTGTCAGTTTCCCGGTCTCTCAAAACCAGACAACCGTGGCCGAAGGAGCGATTTTGTAGATCACTGTTTTCATGTAGATTATAAAATATGGAGGCTTTAACCAGCCCTCCCCAGTCACTGGACCAGAGCAGGGAGTCACAAATGCCTCTATTGAACCAAGACTGGCTTGTGTGGTCCACACACGAGGACCGAGGAAATCCATCAAAATGACTGGCAATTTGTGAGCCCACTCTTGGTAGTGAACCCAGGCCATGGTTGTGGTTGTAGAGCAAACTTGAGCCCCGGCTCTGGTTAATGTCGTAGGCCACTCACATCCCCTTCGTATACCTGTTTATGCGTGTTTAGGCCACTATATCTCTGCTGTTAGGGTTATAGTTTTGTTACTCGTTATGTTAGGGGTTTTCGCTGTATCTGGTCCCAGTCGACTTATGTGATGCGGGTGTCTTGTGTGGGTATTGAGGGTGCCCTTCGACTCAACTGAACATGATTGAGGTCTCACTGTCATTTAGAGACCGCCCCTGTAGTTAGTACTAGGCAGCAGTTATCTCTGTGGGATTTCAGATTCCCATTTCTGTATGTACCAACTGTCCATGAGTCCTGAGATGATTACAATAGAGAGTCCATACCTGCTGTTACCATTGTTGTTTACGTTAAGGCTCTGTTGTTGCCATGTCCTTGTTGGGTTGTGGAGATAGGTACCAAGTCATGTGCATAGCGATGTTAGGCAGCAGTGATTACTATGGGAACATAGGTTCCCATTTCTGTATATGTCAGTTATGTGACATGCCAGGATGCCTGTTTGTCCCTAAACCATGCAGTTCTGTCAATAAAAACCTAATTTGTTGTTCTTAATTTGTTTTGTTTAGTCTGTAGTTTGTTGTGTAAACTCATTGATCCTGTTACAGTCCAGCAGTGTAATCTTCTGTCTTACATCCCCCGCACTAAGAATTCCTGGAATCTTCTGTCTAAATTCTACCCCTTTTCTTGTTAACAGAGGAGGATATACACAGTGCTCTTTCTCTATTTCTCCTTATCGTCCTTTTCTTCTCTGGCCCATTAAAAGTCAGTGTTGCGCTTCTTTGTCTTTGAGCACTTAAGTATAGGAAATTACATCTTCCTGTCCTTGATATTCCACCTCCTATGACACTAAGAATCTTCCTTATTCTAGATCACGGCATTACGAACTGCAGAAATAAGTTGTTTACCTTCCGATGTTTGCTTCTTGAATGGGCAGCATCAGCAATCACCCGGTGCATCGGATTGGTGCCTCCATCTAGTTGTCCAGTGTCCAGACACAACTAGACTATACTATATGTTGGTATCTTTCTTATCTTCACCGGACTCTTAGCTTAGATACTAAACTCACTTTTCATTGTCTTATCTTACGGCTTTTGCCCCAGATAGTTGTTTAAACTCAATCATGGAATTAATTTAATTAACCTTATTTCGTCTCAGACATTATTTGAAATAATTGTGACACAGACTGTATTACTATAAAGTACCAACAGGCTTGGATATCACGTGTTCAGAATATCATGTGATATATGGAGTAACTAACGAACGTGTCGTAAGTGACATGATAAACAATCAGTGAATGCACACCAGGCAACAAGAAGACGTACTTTCTTACGTCAGTGTTAGAAACTGACAGCGCCATGGCCATGCTGGATGTAGCGGATCAACGGGCAGTGAGATGCTAGGTAAAGAATGGTAGCAAGGATACCTGGTATAGGGTAAAGACAAGCATGTAGCAGATACTGACACAGAATTAGTGTCATGTGTTAGGGCATACACGGGATCACAGCCTGAGAAGTGAATGTAGCTGCTACCTCTCCGCCGTCTTCATACTACAGGTAATTGACATACCTGTTTAAATGACGAGGGCTAAACAAGCACGCCCGTCTATAGAAGTAGAGGTCTAGAGTTTGAATACGCTTGAGGTGTTTGAACAATATTATTTCAGGACACTATGTTTGCGATTATTATAATTATTATATGGAAGAAGTAACCGACCAATTTCCATGACTTGAAACATATGTGGGCTTAAGTTGCTCACCCCGTGTTTATTTAGACCACTCGATACTCGGTAGATGATTTAACAAATGTCACGCCAGCCACCTGTACATCACACATTTCCTGGTACCAATTTTAAACTGGGTCGACTTGGGAGCTCTGGTCAATTTTTGAAAGAAAAAAAAAAACATCCCCGCCTGGAGGTGAATTCGAACACATGGCCGTGGGACTGACAGACACGCATGCTGGCAACTAACGCGGCTAAATATGTTATATTAATTATATAATAACAATCTTCTTCCTCTTCACCACCGACTACTCCCTCTCCCTCTTCCCTTCTCCTTCTTTTCCTCATCCTTCTTCTTCTTCTAGTTGCTCCGGGTTGGAGCTGTCTTCGACAATCATGACTCCTCATATCCTGAACATTTCAATCAAACTGATGTTGCTTATATTACTATTTGTTGTCAGCTATTTAAGATTGCCACATAAACCTTTCTCCGCGAACAGTTGCTTTGTTTGCCTTGTATTTTCCCAACAAAAATCTCTTATGTTGATATACTCTTTACATTTCATTTGTCTCTTCATTATAGTGATCTGCATTATAGTGATCTTCATCATATAATGATCGATCTAGAAACATCAGTAAATATTCCGGTGTTTTGATTTCTTCTCTGTCAATGATGCTCTCAACAGCCCTCTCAAAAACAGCATCCCCAATGCCTTCCGTTTCTTCATCACTTCAATGCTCACTGCCCAGTATTCACATCCAAACAGAAAGATGGGCCTCAAAATAATTTTCAGTAAGCGCATTTTCATTCCCTTAATGATACTGTTATTAACTAGGTTATGCATTCTAGTAAGAGTCATTGCTTTTGGCGACTAACAACGGCGCTGAACAAAAAGACAGCAACATAAACCTACGTGTAGATGATGGGGTGAAGCAGCACGTAGAAGTGCTGGAAGCACAGGACAGGAAAAGCAAATCTCGTTAAGCTCGAGATAATCAGAGGCTAAGTTAAGCTATGTAGCCAGTCACACGATTCGTCTCTTGCTAGCCAGACTTTTGAATGGAACGTTGGTCCGCAGCTCTTCGGGACTAATGCTCTACAGCACAACACGATCTATCCGGTTTCACAAATATTAACTCAGCAAACAGTCATTACCTAGACGCCCCTGATTACGGCAAAACAATGCACACCAGTAATGCATTTAAACATGTAAGCCATCAATAAAATATTGCACGAGGTATATATATATATATCTTGTTATGTGAACAATGAATGATATCTTTCAGCCAAAGTATCAACCACTTTTCACATAAGAAGATACATACCTCTGTAGTATGCACCTGACGAGATGCAACGAAATATGCTAGGCAAGAAATCATGCGATATTTTATTGATGGCGTGTATGTTTAAAGCCCCTGATGCCTGTCAAAGCATTGCACAGAATATTCAGCCATCTTACACGCCATCCAGATATCTTGCGAACATTGTGGTATACCCATGAGATCCATGTTCCAGTGACACGCTATGGTTTATATATCGACATCGTGCCAGTGGACTTGACTTAAGCAAGGGAAAACACATCTGCTATACGTTTTAAGATGTGTCGACTCAAAAACGGCACAGGAAGGGAATACAACCTTGCCGCTGCCGGGGATGGGCCCCTACACCACATTGTTTGTAGGCGACTGTACTAGCCATTTCACCACAACGACTCGTGATAGAGAGAGAGAGAGAGAGAGAGAGAGAGAGAGAGAGAGAGAGAGTGAGAGAGAGAGTGTGAGAGAGTGAGAGAGAGAGTGTGAGAGAGAGACAGAGAGAGACAGAGAGAGAGTGAGAGTGAGAGACAGAGAGAGAGTAAGACAGAGAGTGAGGAGGAGTGAGAGAGAGAGAGAGAGAGAGAGAGAGAGAGAGAGAGAGAGAGAGAGAGAGAGAGAGAAAAAAAAAGAGAGAGTACACAAGTAGTACAAACTGAAAATTGATAATGTTATTTCAGTGACACTGGATTGTCTGTTCTTGCGATTAACTTGTGGTTTTGTGCCAAATATTTGGATTACTAAATTAATTTCTATAACATAGTGCTTATCTTCCCATTCTTAAGAGACATATCGTGCCCAGTAGCAAATTGTAACAAGCGTTAAGGAGTTCATACTGTGGCTCCTGTCAGATGTATTCCAATAAATATTCACTCGTATTGCCTAGCTACCCGGGCGTTTTTTCGGGATCATCTGCGCGTTACTGTCTCCTGGTTTATAACAAGAATTATTAGTACCAACGGATGCTTTTTGGAAAGCTTCCAAGAACATTTGCGACGTAGTATCTGAGGCCACTGACCTATGGCTGCGTTTGGATATATTGCAGAATGTCTTCCGTGTAAATCATTTGGAAATACGTAATTTCACAAGTACAGTGCTAATTAATTAGAGCAGTGGTTCTCAACCTGGTGGGTGGGGGTTAGGGTTTCCAGGGGGGAGTTAGGGTTTCGGGAGGGGGGGGGGGGGGGGGGGGGGTAAGATTATTTCAAGATCGCGTTAATACAAGAACAGATTACTTGATATTGTTTTTACCTCCATACTTTTGGTTCTGTACTTTTCACCTTTCTGAAATTCGTTATACACTGTAAGTAGTCCCGCAAATAACGTGTTATGTAGACGTCTAAACTTGTTTTAAATGCATCATTTAATTTAGTTTCCATTTTTATGTATACTGTGTAGGGACGGGGGAGGGGGGATTTATAGGAAGGGAAGTACGAAAGGGGGGATGACATTGTGAACATATGGGACAAAAAAGGTAGGTTGAGAACCACTGACTTAGAGTGTTAACCTTCCATGTTACTGGCGTGTACTTGCACTCACATCGTGTACAAGGCCAGAGACGGGTGTATTATCTTCTCATCCACGATAAATGGCATTATTTTAATTAACAGCTGTTACACTACCTAGGAAATCTGAAATCTATAGCTGAACACAATATAATCGGTGATTGGGCAATAACCTGGTGATTTTCTATGAACACAACTACACACGTACATTGGGAATATTCTGGATCTCGTGTATGTTCAAAGACGCATTCCAGATCTACATGATAAATCCACAATTCCGAAAATCCACAGTGGTAGCATGTGCTTGTGACCCATTCACGTCTGGACAGTCAACAACGGTAATATGTGCTTCTGACCTATCAACGTGTGGACAGTCAACAATGATAATATGTGCTTCTTATCTATCAGCATCTGGACAGTCAACAATGGTAATATGTGCTTCTGACCTATCAACGTGTGGACCCTCAACAATGATAATATGTGCTTCTGACCTATCAGCGTCTGCACAGTCAACAATGGTAATACGTGCTTCTGATCTGGGGTGAGTTAGAGAAGGAAGCTGGTGTCTGTATTTAATAAAACCGTGAGTTGAGTTGAGTCAAGAATCTCTGCACTTGGGGCATTCCCATAAGCCGCCCCCCCCCTCCCCCAGTCGTCGCCTTCCAACAGCCAGCGTAGAGTTCCAGTACTAATGGTGCCTGTTCTAATCTGCTTATATGTCCGTCTTGATTTACCTCTGAGTGACAGCTGTCTACCAGATCCTATGACCTCGCCCTGCTGTCGCATTCTCTATAGACGATGATAGTCTTATCTGTTCTTCCGCACTGTTCATGCGCTCCCAGAGGGCTTTCACCAGATCTGCTTTATCATGCATCAAATCACACCTCAATGATGCAGCACCAATCTTTCTGCTTGCTGATTGCCAACCACACCAGTGTCCTGGAGAAAAGATCCAGCGAATGCTTACAGTCCGTGACACCTGAACTGATGCATACCATTCAGCAGGGATCGTGCCAGTGTTCACATGTGTCATCATATTTTGTGAAATCGTGAAATACTTAGTAACTTACTTGTCGTGGCAGTATTTATTATGGATCATGGGTGTTGTGTAAACCAAGAAAGTCATCTGAAAGAAGGCATTGGACATTTTGGCTCGTCACAATAATAATATGATTAAAATAAATAGAGGACAGGATAAGTGAATATATTCTAAATGACACTCACCACTCACACCAGAATACACTCGATAATATTTGTGTCTTCAGTGACGAGAAGACAAACAGCCAGACCTTACGGGTACGATTGGTATCAAGAGAAACCAGGCAAGTAAACAGAGAAAACAAACAATTCGTCATCGTGGCGTCACGGCACGAAAAGATATTAGTACAGGAACTATAAACAGCACCAGACAAATAAGAGTGATGCATAGAGACACGATCATCCACACCAGTTACTGAGGCACCAAAAGAAGACACAGCTACGTTGAAGTCTCAGATTTCAGCTGTGATAAACCACAGTTCTTCTGTGCTCCCTGCCATCTTTTATTCGCGTTTGGTTATGTCACTATATTGTATGGTCATCAGAAACACACACAAAAACATATTCGGAGAGAGAGAGAAACAGAGATAGAGAGAGAGAGAGAGAGAGAGAGAGAGACAGACAGAGAGAGAGAGAGAAGAGAGAGAGAGAGAAGAGAGAGAGAGAAGAGAGAGAGAGGACAGAGAGAAGAGAGAGAGAGACAGAGAGAAGAGAGAGAGAGAAGAGAGAGAGAGAAGAGAGAGAGAGAAGAGAGAAAGAGGAGAGAGAGAAGAGAGAGAAGAGAGAGAGAAGAGAGGAGAAGAGAGAGAGAGAGAAGAGAGAGAGAAGAGAGAGAGAGAAGAGAGAGAGCGAAGAGAGAGAGAAGAGAGAGAGAAGAGAGAAGAGAGAGAGAGAGAGAGAGAGAGAAGAGAGAGAAGAGAGAGAGAGAGAGAGAGAGAGAGAGAGAGAGAGAGACAGACAGACAGACAGATCTGATGTGTATTTGTAGACACAAATGAGGAAGATCTGTTGTTACGAGCAGACAACACTGTAACATCGTGTATTACTCTGTTAAAGAAATACAGAAATCTGGACAGCCTCTGCAGACAATCATCCAGTTAACAAAATCTGGACAGCCTATTGGTAATCATCCAATTTTTTTTTTTTTTTTTTTTCCCGCGTTTCCATCCTGTTTCAGGATATTGCGGTCAACACCAGCATCTTTCAGCTGTATGTTGATTCCTAGGCTAGATTACGCTCATCAGCACGCCACGACTTTCTGAGCGACCGGCTCCATACTCTCATAATCACTTTTGCGATTCGAACCACTGCTAATTCTCGTCGCGTCACGTGACGAGAGTATTCGGAGTTAGCGGAGAAAGCTGCTAACCCCTCGGCCACGGAGCCGGTAATCATCCAATTACCCACTGGAAATATATCCGGGATTACATCACATAAGCTATAAGTCGTGCCATGATGTCCCCATAAAGCGGCCCCCGCTTTCCACAGTCAAGATTCGGGATCCTGTGCAGGATTTAGTAGGTATTAAGGTCTTTCTCGTCGTTACCACAATGAACTGTGATTGTACCGGATCTTAGCCTCATCCTAAACAGCCCTGTCAACTGGCATATAGTTTCACAAAGCGTACCACGTTAAGCACGACCGCTATCTCACGGCTCACCCACCTCAATGCAGTAAGTATCACGTTTCTGGTGTTCTATTCATCTGCTACCTGGAAGAGATGGGGTACTTATAGTCTTGGCTTACGTTGGCATAATTCCACTTAGATGGTCATTGATCACTGTCGAGCAGACATTACAACAATTATAACTGCTACCCACAAGAGACGGTTTGGGCAGGTGTGACACAGAGTCAACGACACGGTTCTGTTCGGTCTGACCAATATGTGTATTAACCACATATTTCGCACACGGGGAATTATAAGTTATTTAGTACAAGAAAGGCAGTGTTTAAGTTAAAACACAAGTTCCATAAGACTATGGATATCCACTTTACAACTGCAGGTCATTCTGGATGTGAAGATCCCTCGACCAATGGCATCCGCCAATGTGCTACTGAAATTCCAGAGTTTGTACCTAAAGTGAGAACAGTTGCATCTTGGCCATTGTTTAAGTACTGGATGTTTAACATTCACCACAGTTATAATTCATAGTTGCACGATCCATGTTCCTGTAGACACTGCTACATCGTCCACCCTCACATTTATCTTGACCTATGCATGTTGTCGTACCGGCTTCGCAGTTCGTAATCCCGCATACCCGCGTTCGAAACACAGCTGTAGGCGATTTGGCAGCAGACCGTTTTATGTTGGCTTTTTTTAATGAAATGGTATGGGTGCTGGTCGTTCAGAAAGCAATGGCAAACTACTGAACGTAAAACTTGCCCAGGAATTACGAACAGCCAAACAATGCTGGGGTCAACTGCTACATCCTGTAAAGGATATGCAACAACTTTTTTTTTTTTATGCACGTTGTCAGACCTTTTGTTTTTTTGTTGTGTTGTCTTGGGTGTTTGCTTCTCTATATTACGAAGGTAAGTTAATAAGTTGATGAGTCCTGATACCAGGATTAGAAACCAGATTGACTACATTCTGATTAGCAGAAGATTTAGAAACGCATTAACATTAGCAAAAACAGTTCCCAGTGCTGATTGTTATAGTGACCACAGATTACTCAGATTGAGGATAAAGTTGAAGAAAGTCAAGTCTATAACAGGAAACACTAAATATGATTTGTGTACATTGAGTAATGACAAGGAAATACAAAACAAATTCAACATAGAAGTACAGAACAGATTTGAAATTTTGTCTGATCTAGAGATCCTATTCCAGGATGTGGATGATCAATGGGAAACGTTGAAGAATTCAATTAATGTGGCTGCAGAAACAACTATTCCAAAATTAAAGAAAGTGGGTCGTAAGAAATGGATGACTGAAGAAATTTTACACCTCATGGAAACAAGAAGACTCAGCAAAAATAATTATGTCAAATATGAAGAAATTCACAGACAAGTCAGAACATTATGTAAGGAGGCAAAAGAAGCATGGCTTGAGGAAAAGTGCTTAGAAATTGAAAGCCAACACAACAGTCAAAATACCAAATTAGTGCACAAAAGAATTCAGGAACTTACTAATAAAAGAACAAGTACATCAACCGGGTGTCTAAAAACTGAAGATGGCAAAATCATAACAGAAAAAGACCAGATTCTACAGGTATGGACAGATTATGTGAAACACCTTTATGATGATAACAGAGACGAACAGTATGATATTAGATTTAATAATGAAGGACCGCCAATTTTGGAGATGGAGGTTCGAAATGTTCTTAAGCATATGAAAGCTGGCAAGGCCCCCGGTGCAGATAACATCACAACAGAAATGATTAAAGCTTTAGAAGAATTCGGACTAGATCAAGTCACCAGACTGCTGAACACATTATATGATACTGGAGATATACCTCCTGAATTATGTAACTCTATATTTATTGCAATCCCAAAGAAATCAGGAACCTTGGAATGTGATCAACATAGAACAATTAGTATAATGAGTCACATCACAAAGATTTTGCTAAGAATTATCATGCAAAGAATGAGGAAGAAGATACAACCTGAAATAGGGGAAGAACAATGCGGGTTTGTAGAAGGAAAGGGTACAGTAAATGCTGTGTATATGCTGCGAACAGTTATTGAACGTGCTATAGAAGTAAACAAGGATATACATCTTTGCTTTATTGACTATACAAAGGCTTTTGATAGAGTTAGACATGTCAACATGGTGGATATGCTTGCAGATCTACAAATTGATGGGAAAGACATTAGACTTATAAAAAACATATATTGGAAACAACAAGCTGCAATAAGGATTGATAATGAAGTGGGACAGTATCAGCCAATTAAGAGAGGTGTTAGGCAGGGATGTGTGATGTCTCCAGATCTTTTTTCCCTGTAGAGTGAAAATATTTTCAGAAATGTAGAGGATATAAATGGAATCAGCATTGGAGGACGAAACATCAATAACATTAGATATGCAGATGATACAGTATTAATTGCAGACAATGAGCAGGACCTGCAACAATTAGTAGATGCGGTTGTTGTACACAGTGAGCAACTGGGGTTAGAATTAAATTGTAAAAAGACTCAGGTTATGGTCGTCAGTAGGAAGGAAGAAGTGCCACAATGTAATATACAAGTAAATGGAAATATTCTTCAACAAGTGAATCGGTACAATTATCTTGGAACAGTTATAACATCTGATGGGAGATGCCTTGAAGAGATTAGAACAAGAATCGCCATGGCGAAAGTAGCCTTTAGCAAGATGAAAAACATTCTGACCAATAAGAAGATGTCAATTGAAACGAGAAAAAGAGTGTTGAGGGGATACATAGAGCCTGTTCTTTTGTATGGATGTGAAACTTGGACAATGAGCAGTCAAGCTGAAAAGCATCTGCTGGCTGCAGAAATGTGGTTTCTGAGGAAAATGCAAAGAATACCATGGACAGACAGAAAAACCAATGACCAAGTACTACAGGAGACAAATGAACATCGTAAACTGATTAGAAAAATTAGACGTAGACAGTCAAAATTTTTTGGACATGTTATGAGAAGAAATGGATTGGAGAACTTAGTGACAACTGGCAAGATCGAGGGGAATAGACCAAGAGGAAGACCGAGAGGGAAATACCTGGATGGCTTGGCCACATGGCATGGACGAGACAGGAACAATGAGCTGATCCACGACACTGGTGATCGAGTGAAATGGCGAGTCATGACCGCCCACGCTTTCCGGCATGGCACGTGATTGATTGATTGAAGTTAATAAGTAAGCCACAAATGGCTGTAGAAAAATAACTAAATATCATAACTTGAAACCAGTTTATTTTGTTACATACATTGTCCCTTTATTTCTCAACATAATTTCCACCAACATTGATGCACTTATCCCATCGTTTTATCAGTCCTCCCAAACCCGCTGCATAGAAAAGCGTGCCCTGTTCTTATTTACCAGCCATCCCACAGAACTGTGTGACTTACTTATTGACTCTCTCTCGTAACTTTTTCTACCCAGCTATGCATCGCTTTGCCGGTCTCTCTGGCCAAGGGGTTACAACACTTTCTCCATAATCCTGTTTATCACGCAGTCTCGTAGCAGGCGAGAGCTGGAAGCGATTCGACCCCTGCTGGTGACTTGCGGGATAACTGAGCTGGCCGCTCAGAAAGTATGGCTACCTACTGAGCGTAATCTTGCCAAGAAATCAACAGACAACTGAAAGATGCTGCTGTTGACAGCGATGTCCTGTAAAGGATATGCGAATTTTTAAAAAATGCATCGCTTTACGGGACAAACATTTGTCAGCATAAACACCGAAGACACCCCTTGGCGGGAGACATTTCGCGAATGACGCCGAAGTTGAATGTGAAGTGAGCCGAAGTTGAATGTGAAGTGAAAACGTGGTTTAGAAAACAGAGCACGCAGTTCCATACAGCGGATTTGGGAGGACTGATAAATCGATCGGATAAGTGCATCAATGTTGGTGGAAATTATGTTGAGAAATAAAGGGACAATGTATGTAACAAAATAAACTGGTTTCAAGTTGTTATGATATTTAGTTACTTTTCTACAGCCATTTGTGGCTTCCTTATTGACTTTCCCACGTATTTTGTTGGCGCGTGTTTGCTTACCACAGTGAACTAGACCACATCAACTGGCAACCACACAGGCCTGCCATGTTTGCTTACCGCAGTGAACTAGGCCACATCAACTGGCAACCAAACAGACCTGCCATGTTTGCTTACCACAGTGAACTAGACCACATCAACTGGCAACCACACAGACCTGCCATGTTTGCTTACCGCAGTGAACTAGGCCACATCAACTGGCAACCACACAGGCCTGCCATGTTTGCTTACCGCAGTGAACTAGGCCACATCAACTGGCAACCACACAGACCTGCCATGTTTGCTTACCGCAGTGAACTAGGCCACATCAACTGGCAACCACACAGACCTGCCATGTTTGCTTACCGCAGTGAACTAGACCACATCAACTGGCAACCACACAGACCTGCCATGTTTGCTTACCGCAGTGAACTAGACCACATCAACTGGCAACCACACAGACCTGCCATGTTTGCTTACCGCAGTGAACTAGACCACATCAACTGGCAACCACACTGGCCTGCCATGTTTGCTTACCGCAGTGAAGTAGGCCACATCAACTGGCAACCACACAGACCTGCCATGTTTGCTTACCGCAGTGAACTAGACCACATCAACTAGCAACCACACAGACCTGCCATGTTTGCTTACCGCAGTGAACTAGGCCACATCAACTGGCATCCACACAGACCTGCCATGTTTGCTTACCGCAGTGAACTAGGCCACATCAACTGGCAACCACACAGACCTGCCATGTTTGCTTACCGCAGTGAACTAGGCCACATCAACTGGCAACCACACAGACCTGCCATGTTTGCTTACCGCAGTGAACTAGGCCACATCAACTAGCAACCACACAGACCTGCCATGTTTGCTTACCGCAGTGAACTAGGCCACATCAACTGGCAACCACACAGACCTGCCATGTTTGCTTACCGCAGTGAACTAGACCACATCAACTGGCAACCACACAGACCTGCCATGTTTGCTTACCGCAGTGAACTAGGCCACATCAACTGGCAACCACACAGACCTGCCATGTTTACTTACCGCAGTGAACTAGACCACATCAACTAGCAACCACACAGGCCTGCCATGTTTGCTTACCGCAGTGAACTAGACCACATCAACTAGCAACCACACAGACCTGCCATGTTTGCTTACCGCAGTGAACTAGGCCACATCAACTAGCAACCACACAGGCCTGCCATGTTTGCTTACCGCAGTGAACTAGGCCACATCAACTGGCAACCACACAGACCTGCCATGTTTGCTTACCGCAGTGAACTAGACCACATCAACTGGCATCCACACAGACCTGCCATGTTTGCTTACCGCAGTGAACTAGACCACATCAACTAGCAACCACACAGACCTGCCATGTTTGCTTACCGCAGTGAACTAGGCCACATCAACTGGCAACCACACCGGCCTGCCATTTAACTAGCTCTAAAGTAACCAAACATATACGCTTTCCTGAGTCTGACGCACTTTCTCTTCCAATAACTGGAATTTTCAGCCAGGTGCAATATTCATTAGCGCGTTTCATTATTAATATGTACTTGTACGCATCTGATTTTTCCGGTTACTTTTTAATGCATTGTGAATCATTATTTCTTTAAGACTAATACTTAATTAATTGTCGTCGCCATTTCATTTAACATTATTATATCTTCATACATGACTCCGCAGTATGCACTTGACGAGATGCAACCAAATATGCCAGGCAATAAATCATGCAACATATTGTTTGTGACCTCTGTGTTTACATGTACTAAGTGAATACATTGTTTTGAATTATTATATCTCTTTATTCCACACACACAAATGTGTATGTTAATTATATTGATCGCTTTTTATTCATTAGTTCTGTAGGTATCCGCATTCTCATGTTGGATTTAGATACCATGGTGCGTTTCCCTTTGTTTACTGTGTTTACTTTAGTCATTATTTTACATACACACACATTACATATTTATTGCATTTGCATAGCTTTAAAAAAACACACACACACACACACACACACACAAATGTATACATATTATAATTTTAGAAGTATACTCTCTATTTATGAATTCTTCATTTATTTAAAACCTCATTAATTAATCATCACATTTTCGCCTTCTTCATTCTTAAAATTTTTCTTTGAAATTACTTCATCAGATAAAAGTACCACCCTACTTCTCCTCCTTCTTGTGTCTCCCAATGGAAAGTAGGCCTTCAACCAACTCACTACAAATCAAGGCCACATATCCTTTGCTATGACCTGGGGTCTCCCCCGTGCCCTCCCCATATTACTGACCTATATACAATCTTCTCCAGGCGTATTAGGTCGGCTTCTGCTTCTTTACACCCGTGGGTTCCCTAGGTACGACTTGCTGGTTATCCTATTAACAGGTGTCTCATTCTGTGTCCCATCCAGCGCTGGCATCTTATTCTCACCTCTCGATTCATCGTAATCTGTCTAGATCTGCTCATGAACTCCACACTGATAATGATGTCATATCATTGTAGTCCTTCTGTTGTGTGCAGGCACCCATGGATGCACGTGTGTAGTTTATCTGTAGTTGTTTCATCGTAATCTGTCTAGATCTGCTCATGAACTCCACACTGATAATGATGTCATATCATTGTAGCCCGTCTGTTGTGTGCAGGCACCAATGAATGCATGTGTGTAGTTTATCTGTAGTTGTTGCATTCCTTCTCCATGTTTCTGATCCATACAACAATACGGATATGACGTTAGGCTTGAATATTCTAACGTAGGTGCTACGTTCAATGTCTTTAGCTTGTATGTTTCGTAATTCTGTTCTGTAAAGCTGCATTATTCCCACAGCTTTACCGCAGTTCCACTAATTGTATTGCTCTTTAATATTCGTTCATTATGGCCAACCCACTCACTGGCACCCACTCATGCATTGTACGGACATCCACCAGGACTCCTTATTAGTTTTCATTATGGGACCACCATCACATCTCCATTGCTTCCAGTTTCCCGCCTTACTTTCCTGTCTCCTTTTTCATGCACCACTTCCACTCATTTACCTGGGATCTTCAATGAACCGTTACCATCCCCTACCCCGGTCCCCATGACCCACAGACGCCCACGGCTGTCTCTATAAGAGCATCAAGGTGAAATTCATGTTAGTATAACAGCCTGATATTCTGAGATAAGTAGAAAAAAAAAATGTTTTTCGAATTTTTATTTTCTCTTCATTGTTCTAATTGTTAATCCTTTTATTCTTCTCATCCCGTTCTTATGCCTTGACGAAGTCACTGAAGGGTCTTTTCCGTGATAGTGTGTTGTGTTTTGTGTATGTATTTGTTTGCTGATGAAGGTTAGTAGCCGCAACGTACTGTATGTTTCGTAATTCTGTTTTGTAAAGCTGCATTACTTTGTGTTATTTTATATTGTTTACACATTTATTCGCGCTAGGTAAGCTCATTTTGTCTCTTGTGTATTTATTTTATTATATATAGCTGCTCTTCTCTCTCTCTCTCTCTCTCTCTCTCTCTCTCTCTCTCTCTCTCTCTCTCTCTCTCTCTCTCTTTCTCTCTCTGTCTCTGTCTCTCTCTCTCACACACACACACCTCTCACTTAATCTACATTGAAATCTAAATGAGTTTATAACTGCATCTGGCTGATAATTAGGAAAAGAGATATCACCTATCTCTACGGCAAAATCTGCACGCCTGGTATTTCTCACACTGGCTGTGCTAGCATGACAGCACAGAAATACACGAGTGGAAAGCACACAGATATCATTTGGAGACACCTAATGCCGCAGATTTCTTGCAACGCTTATAAATGAAGCTACAAGTGATTGTTTCTTTTTGCAGCAGTGAGAAGTGTTAATTCATTGCCCTCCGTGATCTATACGCTCGCGAGAACTACATTCAGAATACACTAGAAAAACCGGAGCGACGTTAAAAAGTGACAGCTGCAGAATGTAAAATAGGCCATTCCCAACGACCTGTTTAGCATTCATACGTTCAGCGGGTCTTAACCCCTCAGTTACCGCAGAGAACTGTAATATGGGATGCAGGCCAACTTCCCTGGCATTAAACTCGGCTGCATATGAATGAGGCAATAGACTCCTTAATTTTCTTCTGATGTCTTGCTGGTCAAATGACTTAACACGCCGTTTCCGTCCGGGAAATTAAGAATGATTGCAGTGGAAACCAAGAGGCCAAGAAAGTGAGAGCAGGCATCAGTCAGCAATGAATGCCATGACACAGACGCCAGTGTTGGGTGGGAGTCCCGATGTGTGTACCTTGTGCTGTATTTGATGAAACCTAGTGTGTCAGCCGCTGACGTCTTGGGCTAGTACACACAGTTTCACAATCCCGGCATATCGGCCCCTGACGTCTTGGGCTAGTACACACAGTTTCACAATCCCGGCATATCGGCCTCTGACGTCTTGGGCTAGTACACAGTTTCACAATCCTGGCATATCGGCCCCAGACGTCTTGGGCTAGTACACATAGCGGGTTCAAAGTCAGCCGCAGGCGTCTTGGGAGTACACCGCTTTGGGTTGATTGTTTCTAATGGTATGAGCGTCAGCCGTTCATTAAGCAATGGCAAAACTACTTAGTGTTAAATTGCCCAGAACATTATAAACAGACTAAAAACGCTAGGGATGATTGCGATGTACTGCACAGGAAATAATTTTTTATTATGGTGTCGTACAGTATCTACTAGTGTCTAGTCGTGACATAACTTTAACTGTGGTGTTCTACAGTATGTACTTGTGTCTAGTCGTGACACAACTTTAACTATGGTGTCCTACAGATCTAGTTGTGTCTAGTCGTGACACAACTTTAACTATGGTGTTCTACAGTATGTACTTGTGTCTAGTCGTGACATAACTTTAACTGTGGTGTTCTACAGTATGTACTTGTGTCTAGTCGTGACATAACTTTAACTGTGGTGTTCTACAGTATATACTTGTGTCTAGTCGTGACACAACTTTAACTATGGTGTTCTACAGTATGTACTTGTGTCTAGTCGTGACACAACTTTAACTATGGTGTTCTACAGAATGTACTTGTGTCTAGTCGTGACATAACTTTAACTATGGTGTTCTACAGTATGTACTAGTGTCTAGTCGTGACACAACTTTAACTATGGTGTTCTACAGTATATACTTGTGTCTAGTCGTGACACAACTTTAACTATGGTGTCCTACAGTATGTACTTGTGTCTAGTCGTGACACAACTTTAACTATGGTGTCCTACAGATCTACTTGTGTCTAGTCATTACATAACTTTAACTATGGTTTCCTACAGATCTACTTGTGTCTAGTCGTGACATAACTTTAACTATGGTTTCCTACAGATCTACTTGTGTCTAGTCATTACATAACTTTAACTATGGTTTCCTACTGATCTACTTGTGTCTAGTCGTGACACAACTTTAACTATGGTTTCCTACACATCTACTTGTGTCTAGTCGTGACATAACTTTAACTATAGTGTCCTACAGTATCTACTTGTGTCTAGTTGTGATCAACCAGCCCACATCAAGCCATATGCATGTGTCTGTCCTTCGCCGCTCACACCGCTGCCACGCTTTACAGCAAATCACCGACATGTATGCAGTTTATGACCCTGCTATCTGGTGTACACGCAATATGATAGATTACTGACACACAACAACAACAGAGACAGACTTATAGAGACCTTTCCGAAAACTATAACGGGGCAACATTCTGCCAAGGACAGGCAAGCCGCTGCATGACGGATGACGACGTCCAATAACTGCTATGTTATTAGTTCATTAGCTCATTTGTTCACTTCTCGCTATTAAAAAGCCCTCTAGCAGAGAGCAGCTGTGGTATGTGAAGAGCTAGGACTATCACATTTTTATACCTGAGTGCATTTGGGAATAAGTGGTCTGTTGTTCCCTCGAGTAGCGAATGGTGAGTGCAGGTATGGACCGTGGACTGATCGCGCTAAGCCAGTCTGGATAACAACCTGGCCGTGACACCCACTTCCCTCTCTGCCATAAACTAATCTCAATTAGAGCATATTATTACCTCATATGTCCAGTAACTGTTATTAGCTTAAACCTAATTAGCTAGCTGGACCTAAAAGAAAAGGTTGACAGCCGCATTTATTAGCTATCTTTGTCTGCAGAAAACGTGACGAAGATGATTAGCCAATAGCTATTAATACATTCCAACTTCTGTCGGGATACTCCAGGACGGCCTTCCTTATCAAAACGTCTAACAAGACAAACGGATATACATAGTACACAGATACCACGGTATTACCCGCCCTGTCCGCCTGGTAGGTACCGCCTGACGCACCATCAATCAGCAAGGTTAAAGAAACTAGTGGACAGTCCAAGTTTGAACACAACTAACAGTAGTAAGAACCCTCCAATTGCCTGTTGGATTCCCAAATTCTAATACAAAAAGTAGTAACCTTCGACACAAGTCATATGCGGGCAAGTTCAACGCCAGGTCGTAGATATGAACACCATCGGGAAGACACTATGAAAGAAGCAAGAGGAGTCAATGTTTATATACATGCAGCAGAGGGGATCCTCCGACTGTCTTGTAAGTCCCAGTTTGTGTGCTGGAATTATTTTTTTCTGTTCCATGCTTGTGCAGACCAGTCTGGACATAGTCCCAGATGATACCAATTCCTACACTGGAATGGATATGTCAAAGGATGGCTCTTTGCTGGTACCGTGTCGGCTTGATTTCATTATCACCAAGTGTTGGATGGCCTATCGACCTGAGACTGGGTATGTGTAAAATCCTTGCTGACAGGAGTTGAGATTCTGATAATAAACAGAATTGTTGAACGGTCGTCATCTTTTTCATTGTATTCGATGATGTAGGGAAATATCTTCTGCCCAGTCTGAAGATGAACTCCTGAAAGTTTGACTGACTTAGGCCTCAGCTTCACTAGGACACAGAGCCCACTAGCACAAGAGTGTTCTTGATTCGTTCCCTGGATAATAGGGATTATGATGTCATCTGAAGCAATTTTACAGTGGATATTAGATGGGTGGGATACAACTGATGCATTTGATTCGGTCCCTGGTTAATGGGGGAGTTATCTGCTAAACATTGGAGAGGAATACCTATCAACAGAACAGAAGAGAAAAAAGAGAGAGTATGACTGATTAATTAGTCTAGTTATTGTGTTCTGAATTTGGAGTGTTGTTTTGGTTTTGAGTGCATTGATTTTTGGGGGACATGAGCTTATCACATGTGTATATGTTCATGATATTACACATCATCCCATGACTTTCCAAACTCAACATTATTAATACAAATATATAGTTACTCCAGATCTTGATTTAATTCCTGGTGAACAGTTTGTTCAAATGTTGATGTTTACGTCAATTGCTTGTTGATGTTTGTTCAACAGTGGTTGTTCTATATGTTGTAAACAATCAATGTTCTCTGACACTATTTCAAATTCAAAAGGTTATCAAGTGGGAAGGGATACCTACACATAGATACCATTGTCTTAAGGAGTGAATTGTTTTTTCCCTTGTATCTGTGGTAAATTTCCCTGATCACCTTGCCTTATAAGAAGTGAGTGAGAATGTCGATTCATCCCATCTGGGATCCCCTAGACAAATTTAGTAAATATTCTCATATATTAAATCCTACATCCCACGATGTTCCCAATAGATTTATATAATCAGCTAGCAATAACTTATATATTATTAGATAATGTGCCAAATAGATTCTATATTATCAGCTAGCAATAACTGCTATATTTTTACACGGGTGTAACCCATAAATGCTCTGCTCTCCTCCTAACTCAAACCTGAGTCTGGAGAAACTAAGCTCAGTGCACTAACTCCGTAGCACCGGCGAGGATTATGAAATACTTTTGGGTAGATTTTTAACTCGAAATTTTGCCCGGGCAGCGCCGTTAGGCTACACTTTTTCGATTTCCAACTGCCAAGGGAGTTTTTACGTGCGCAATAATACACACGGGCGTCCAATCTCACTACCCAGAGACCAGGATAAATTGTATTACTATAAGTCCACGTGAAAAAAAATCCCGGTCCTCACCGGGGCTTGAACCCGGGACCTCCAGCACTCGAGGCGGTGTTGTAGAGTAAACGGTTAGAATGAAGTATCTACACGAAGTCTCGATGATATTTTCACAAGGGTTTTATTTATAATAAGTCCAAAAGTATAAAGTATGTTGTATGATGATCTCAGAATACCAGGGATGTTGACATGTTCGGATCCCGGTGGTAACTACCCCACAACAAGCTACGTCACGACTTGAGCATCCTTCTAGCTGTTCTATATTGATGCTCAAGCGTACTGTAGTCTTGTACCCCTAAACTAATACAGATATGTCATTCATTCTGCTACACCTCCCTGTCTTTTCAAAGACTTTTCTTCTTCAAAAGTCTTAACTCCTAACCCCTTTATCCTACACTTACTCTCCTTACCTCCCATAATTTCTCTAAGCCGCCCCAAACTAACTCTATTTTAGGTGAATATTTCCTTCTAATTGTACCACATAGCAAACCACTATGAAGATATATTTCTTCTTCGTTTCTGGCTCTTCAAAGTTTCTTTACAAAATATATATATATATATATATATCATAAGAATGGCTCGTATCAATCGTTATCGTACACTTGACATTATGAAATTTCTCATTCACACAACACAGGATAGACAGAAAAGATGTAGTTAAAAAGTAAAGAAGGGGTGCGCACCCAATTTATGAAAAGTATAAGGAGATAGTCACCACAATCACATTTACCTCTCTTGCCAACGAAAAAACTGTTGTAAAAGGTTTTTTTAAATATATCTTATGAAATACATCTCTGGTCACTATACATTAAGTTGATCTAAGTATTCTCAACATTTATATACTCAACATTTATATTGCCATCCACAACCATTATCTCACCTTCAACCATGAAGCAATGTTCATATTCCATGAACATTTTAAATTAATTAACGCTGTTTCTTCACAGCTCCTATATTTTGCCCTCTCACATCCCATGACACGCCTCCTTGTTTATCTATTCCATATACCCAAGCTTATATGCTGCCATTCACAGCCACCCTTTTTATCTATTCTCTATTAACCAACTATCATATCGTTACTCATAATATGGTATCCAATCCATATATCTTCAATTAATGCTGACTTTAATGCAGCTCCTATTTTAACTTTCCCATAACCATCCCCGGCATATGTTTCTAATACTTCATAGCCATATCAACCTCTTTATGCTGATTATCACAGCAACAGAATATACCCATGAACATATTATTCACAAAGCAGATAATGTGTCTCTCTACTAGTCCTCAGTAGTTTATTACTATTTTCTGAACGAAGGGTCCTATATAAAGTCCCGTGTATTGTTTTTATACTGGACAAAATCATAACTGTTTATAATTTAAACTCAACTTAACTGATTTCTAACATATTTATAAACAAGGTAATTCTTATTTAACACACAAGACAATTCACTTAAATTATGAGTTAAGCGAAATAAAATCACAACAGGACATCATACCCCCCCCCCCCCCCCAAGTTTTTATACATCATTTATGTTTCCCCTCATATCAATTAAAGGTATCAACTCATTCAAAGAAAAACATATTTTAAAGTAATATAACATACATCCTTATCCTATTGTTAGTCTCTTTTATGGACTAACAATAACTTATTTATCTATTTAAGAAAACTCAAGAAGTCAAACCATAAAATCAATTGGCAATAAAATTATAGTAAAAAAAAATATACCTCACTCGAATTTACATCCATATTAGTTATCTTAATACCTAATTATGTCTATTCTTCAAGACAACTCATTATAAGTATCAATAGAACCCTTTTCTATAACAAATGTGTCATATACATCCTCAAGTATCATTTTCCTTTTTAAATCATGAAATTTATATTTTGCTATCTGCAGTATTTCCTATCAATTTATCTCCTACGTTTCCATTTTCTCAGTAACTCCAAGTTTCTTTGAATAAGTGCTATCTCCACATCAATATCTTCTTCTTCGTATACAGTATTACTTTCTTCCATACTACTATTTGATTCCGAATTTTCATCCATTTCTTCTTCATCTGTATGTCTATTACTAGCAGCTGCCAATCTTTTCTTTTCTATATCCCATCTAATTTGTCTATCATTATTTCTTAACGACCTTTCTAGTAGAGGCATATCCTCGCCGCTTGATGAATAATCTCTAATTCTTCTCTGTCTTTTCACTTCTCTTTCTCTCTGTCTCTCTATTCTCCTTTTCGTTGCTTGTCTAGTATTCTTAAAATGGAGCACCTATCTCTTCTTCCATAGATTCTATACTATCATAATGACCCTCATTCATATTTTTTCTTCTATCGTTTTCGGTATTGTCTGTTCTTGAGTATCATCACAAACTGGAGTTGTTATTAATTGACTTTGTGCTGGGTCTTTTCTAAGATCTGGGGGTATTGTAGCTCTTCTGACGACTTGTTCATCTAAGTATACGGTGCCTGAATAATAATTATTATTATAATTATTATTTCCCTTATCATCATTATCTCTTCTTAAGTGCTCTACGTGTGCCCTTCTATATGTCCCATGATCTGGTTCTTTATACTGTACGATACATTTCCTAGCTTTTCTAAAATGTAATAACCTGGAACCCAACGAGCATCAAACTTAGAGTTCCTTCTATGCTTCTTATAATAAACTCTATCACCTACTTTGAATTCCTGTAATTTTGTATTCACGTTTCTGTACTTTTCTGTCTTTCTCTAGCTTTAATTATATTGTTCTTTAATCTTACATGTGCTTTATGCATTTCTTGTATGATGACCTCTTGAAAGTCTTCCCCCATATATTTACGTCTTGGTTTTAACAGATTATCTATGGATAGTATTGGCTCTCTCCCGTGTAATAAACAAAATGTTGAAAACCCTGTGCTCTCATTTTGATTTGTGCGTATAGCGCTAAGCGCAGGTCCTAGGAATAGATCCCAATCTTTTTCATGTTCATCGACAATCTTTGCTATAATATCGTACAATGTCCTATGTTGTCTTTCGTTCTTAGCATTTGAAGAAGGTCTATAGTTTGAGGTCTTTATATGTTTTATATTCAAATTTTTCAATAACTTTTCGAATTTCTTATTCACAAATTCTTTACCATTATCCGTGAGTACAATCTGTGGGCAACTACATCTTGGTACGAATTCCTGTAAAAAAATATTAATGATAGTATCTGCGCTCTTATCTGGGATTGCATAAACTTCCGGCCAGAGACTTAGACGTCCACCATATGAATTAGATATACGTTCCCTGATAATGTTCTAGTGTGAGGACCTGATATATCTAAACTAACTTTTTGCATTGGAAACTGAGGAATATCTGTATCTTGTAAGGGACACTTAATTGTTTTCATATTCCTTAATACGCATCTTTCACACTTATCGACATATTTACAAGCAGTTTTAAATAAATTCGGCCAATAATATTTATTCGTAAGTGCTTTCACTAATTTATCACGACCAAGATGACCATTCTCATCATGATATGCTTTTAAAACTTCACTTTCCAAATGTTTTGTAATATATTTCCTTAGCTGTTCGTTTCTTTCACTCATGTAATATAACTGTTCATCCTCTAGCAAAACTAAATAATTCTTCTTATACTTATTCTCAACCGTTTCTTTTAATTTCTGTTTTATTTCTAAGACTTTTGGATCTAATTCTTGTTCTTCTTTCATATTAAATTGTGCTAAATGTGGGTCTTCTGCTCTAGTTTCAGACTCTTGATCCGACAGTAAACTCTCAAAATCTTCTCTATTTATTATGGCAGAATCTAATATATTTACTTGCCAATTTCGGTCGTCTATCTCCGGTTCACCTTCGTCTTCCGAGTTTCCTGATGATGGATACGGGATTCTAGACAATAGATCTGCACATGTGTTGTTCCTACCTGGTATGTATTCTATTCTAGTATTGTATCCCTGTAGATTCAACGCCCATGTCTGTATCTTCCTGTTCTGCACTGGAGCTTCTAACAAAGATTTTAAAGGCATGTGGTCAGTTCTAATAATGAAATTTGCGTTATGTAGATAGTAGTTAAGTTTCTGAAGAGCATAATGAAT
>JACEFZ010015444.1:57500-147425 GCA_014155875.1 Cepaea nemoralis
AAAGTGCAGTGCGTCTAATCAATGGTGATAAGTTTACAGACAATTCTAACCTACATGAACGTCTTCAGTTACTGCCACTCCACAAACGCCTACTTTTTAATAAGGCTAAACTAACTCACAAAATCCTATTTAAAAATGCCCCAAGCTACCTTTGGCCATTGTTTAAATATAACGCAAGACATAGTGAACGACTAAATATACTTCATGTCCCTAAACCTAGGATAGACTTATATAAAACAAGCTTAGCATACTCTGCCACTCAGTTGTGGAATAATCTTCCACAAGAAATCAAATACACCACCAATCATTATACATACAGTCGCAACCTGTTTGAACACTACCTCAGAACAGACTACATGCCCCCCTAAAAAAAAAAACAGCAACAAAGACAATAATAATGGTAAATTATCTCGAACGACAACTAGCCAAAAATAAAAAAAATAATAAATTCCCATATGTGTGGCACGTTACACCCGCCTTGGGTATTTATGATGCCCATGTTAAACATTGCCTCAACGAGTCATGTATTATTGATTATTTTTCATGCGTTTTAATGCTTATTGTTCTTTTGTTGTCAAAGAATTGCTTCATAAGAGATGTTGAATGAAAGAATGTATGAGAGGAAATAGAGAAGAAGGGCAGAATGTCAGACGGGACTGCGTGCCCAATTCTTAACCCTTTGAAAATAAAGATTTTCGTTTTATCTATCTATCTATCTATCTATCTATCTATCTATCTATCTATCTATCTATCTATCTATCTATCTATCTATCTATCTATCTATCTATCTATCTATCTATCTATCTGTCTATCTATCTATCTATCTATCTGTCTATCTATCTATCTATCTATCTGTCTATCT
The DNA here is from genome assembly GCA_014155875.1 of Cepaea nemoralis. NCBI lineage: Eukaryota > Metazoa > Mollusca > Gastropoda > Stylommatophora > Helicidae > Cepaea > Cepaea nemoralis. The sequence continues at coordinate 58,363 of JACEFZ010015444.1, forward strand.
ATCTATCTATCTATCTATCTATCTATCTATCTATCTATCTATCTATATATCTATCTATCTAATTTATCTAATTTATCTATCTATATAATTTATCTATCTATCTATCTATCTATATAATTTATCTATCTATCAATCTATCTATCTATCTATCTATCTATATATCTATCTATCTATCTATCTATCTATCTATCTATCTATCTATCTATCTATCTATCTATCTAATTTATCTAATTTATCTATCCATCTAATTTATCTTTCTATCTTTCTATCTATCTATCTATCTATCTATCTATCTATCTATCTATCTATCTATCTATCTATCTATCTATCTATCTATCTATTTATCTATCTATCTATCTATCTATCTATCTATCTATCTATCTATCTATCTATCTATCTATCTATCTATCTATCTGTCTGTCTGTCTGTCTGTCTGTCTGTCTGTCGTTCTGTCTGTCTGTCTGTCTGTCTGTCTGTCTGTCTGTCTGTCTGTCTGTCTGTCTGTCTGTCGATCTATCCATCCATCCATCCACCCATCCATCCATCCATCCGTCCGCCCGTCCGTCCGTCCGCCCGCCCGTCGGTCGGTCGGTCTGTCAGTTTGTGTGTCTATATGTCTGTCTATATGTCTGTCTATCCATCTGTCTATCTATCCATCCATGCATGCATGCATCCATCCATCCGTCCGCCCGCCTGCCTATCCGTCCGCCCGTCCGTTCGTCCGTCCGTCCATCCATCCGTTCGTCCGCCTGTCTGTCTGTTTGTCTGCCTTTCTGTCTGTTTGTCCTGACTCTCTGCCCGTCTCTCTGTCACACATAAACGACAGGCATCATGAAGTAATACAGCTTACGATAGCTAGATTAGTTTTATCTAATAAAAAAAAAAACAACGTATTGAAAACAGAAAAGCAGAGGTAAAACCAGAAACGTCCCAATAAACAAGATCAAATACATTATTTAACTTGTGCACGATGTCCCTAGACACATATGACGTAAGCCCTGTTTAAGAATCCATCTTTTCGCTGGTTCATACCCAGATTAGACATATTTCACTGGCTTAACTCTCCTTCAAACTCAGGACGAAGCTATTATTAGCATTTTCTTTGACCACCAAGAAGACAGCGTCATTTGCAAAAAATATCCAAGAAACACGATTTTTCAAGATAATAACGTATGCGACAGATCTTCGAAGATGTTTATAAAGCAAAGCGCAGTTTAGTGAGATGAAAAGTGACATTAAATGGGTTTCATCTCATGAAGTACACATTCATTATTGTACTAAAAGGGAATATATGGAGACAATGAAATGTGTCTTCGTGCGGGCTGTTTACATTTGGCAGGAATCAATTGTTAGGCTGCAACAGTGCGGTTAAATGTTAACGCTAGATTATGGTCGTCACTAGGAAAAAAGAAATACCACAATGTAGTTAGTTAGTTAGTTAGTCGCGGTTCCAACTTCACAGCAACGGGTCGTCCCCATTATGCTCCTTTCCTGTGCCAGTGAATATCACATAAAACGCTCCCAACTGCCCAATGTGAAAAGTAGAAAAGACAGGAGTCTCGACAAACAACAGCCCGCACAGATACACTGTGCATAATGCAGCCGCCAGAATGTCAACACAATAGTCCCCCACGAAACATCCAGTTTATCTCTGATGGAATCGGTAGTCATTTTCCCATCTGGATGTTTCCTAGATGTTCACCCACACAGTCCACGAAAATACAGTTCATCGTCGATGGCAGTGGCAGTCAACCAGAAGCCCAGCAGCCACGCATTTCTGCATAAGGCAAAAACCGGTCAACTCTGGGACATAGCCAGCTGCCATCGCTTCGAACATGCAGTCACGTTCCAAAAAACCTCGGGCAGATTCAAAAGCATTTCACACGAAACTCACAGCTCACAGTGTCGCGCCACGCACTCACTCAGTAGCAGGGCGACGGAACCATCAAGCCTCCTTAGTCGCCTCTTACGACATGCGTGGTAGGCTACAGTGCTGCTATTCTTTGCTTCCCTTATGGGCCCCGGCAACACACGGGATACCACAATGTAATATACGGGTAAATGGGAATATTCATAAACAAGAGGATCAGTATAATTATCTCGGAATAGACATAATATCTGATGTAAAGTACGTTGAAGATATTAGAACAAGAATCGCCATGGCGAAGTTAGGATTTTGCAAGATAGAAAACATACTGACCAATAAAATAGTTGTCAATTGCAACGAGAAAAAGAGTGCTGAAATGGTACATGGAAACTATACTTTTGTATGGATGTGAAGCGTGGATAATGAGCAGACAAGCTGAGAAACATCTGATGGATGTGGAAATGTGGTTTCTGAGGAAAATGCAAAGATCCCCATGGACAGACAGAAAAACCAATGACCAAGTCATACATGAAAGAAATCTTCTTCTTCTTTTCGTTCATCCGGAGTGTTTTTTTCAGATGTTATTGCGGTGTGTCTGTTATGCGCCCTTGGGCCGAAACCCGTAGGCCAACACATCGACTTTAGCGTGCTTTTTTGACCAGGTAGCATTCCTGGGAGACTCTCACTTTTGTGGTGCCATCTACAACCATGCTGGCCAAGTTAGAACGGTCGAAGACAGCGGTCATCCCTCAAAGGAAGGCAGGGACAGTCCATAGCATTTTCCGCCATCCAAGGTTGCTTCCATAGTTGCAGGGCCGACACATAACGCCCTGGATCTGGGCTCACCGAGGGAAATCGTCACGTCCTGCTCATGGCTGCTTTAAATCCTCACTTCAATATATTGGTCACTTCGTTTGCCCCGGGCCATTCCCGCACAAACCAGACAGGTTTGCAGACGGCATCCACTCAGCGAGTTTTCGGTCATGTGCTTGTCGTTGCGCCCGTCAGAGCTGTTCCAGGCACGACAGACATTCGGAAAACTACCTAGTCAGAGCTGTTCCGAACAAGAGCGGCATTCGGAAACTAGGTAGTCAGAGCTGTTCCTAGCACGAGAGACATTCGGACGAGACATTTCACTCGGACGTAATTGCGTAGTGTCAATTTTTAGTTTGCCACCCGTAGGACGACACTTCCGGCGGGAATTTTTTAATGAGGTTAGCCTTCCTCGGATTTCGAGACTCTTGTTTCGGCTTCCACACAGCAAGCTTTCGCTTCGGGCTGCCACGTAATGGATTCGCAAGACAGGCGTTCCATTTCGTGTCAACGAGACAATTTTCCACCTTTGACTACACTCACTCCATGAGTGTGGTTATAGACTATCGGACGTCTGCGAGACGTGTGACCGAGGTGTTTTTCCACCTTTTTTTTTTCGCTCACGAGGTAGGCTACATGTGCTGCCGGCTCAGCACCTTACCTCCGTGCGTCTGTGGGCGAGTAACGGTCAGGCCCTTTCATCCGGGGATACCTCATATCCCCCAGCTATGAGCCATCGAACGAATCTGCGCCGAGCATGTAGCGTTCTCAGCACATCATCACAATTGTGATGTAGGTTTGTGTCGGCCAGGCTCTCACTTCCGAGAGTTTATGGCTTAGAGACGTTCAGCCATACACCTCGGATGGGAGGTTATGTCCGGACTGAGATTTAGGGATCGTTTACCTGATTTTGACTGCTATCCTCAGTCTTACCTGCAGAGCAGCAGGTTGTGTCTCTCTTAGTCTGGTCCCTATCCCACGAGCCGTCCGATATGTAGTTTTCACCCATCGGCAAGCACATGGGGTCGATGGGACACGCATAGCTCCCCCACCACGGCAAGGTGGAGACACATCGGGGGAGACATGAAAGAAATGAAAACCATGAACTGATTAAAGAAATGAGACGTAGACAGTGATGCTTATTTGGACACGTTATGAGAAGTAATAATTTGGAGAGCTTGGTGACTATTGGCAAGATTGAGGGGAAAAGAACAAAGGGAAGGCAGAGAAGTATATACCTGGATGACTTGGCCACGTGGTATGGCTGAGACAAGAACACAGAGCTGATCCATTCGGTGATCGTGAGATGGCGAAACATGATCGCCCGCGCTTATCGGCATGGCACATGATGATGATGATGATGATGATGATGATGATGATGATGATGATGATGATGAGTCCTTTGTTGAATTCTTTTACTTTGGAATGTCATTTATGACTTTCTTTTCTATTTCTCTGTTAATATCGTTGATATAGTGTTTTTATTTTAAATACTGTCCGGTATTTCTAGCTATCACGATGGCATAGTGTTTAGTGGCTTTGCCTGCTTAGAAAGTCATTTGGGTTTGATCCCTAACAGTTAAAGGATTATTTTTTTTATTGAATAATACTGTCACTCACAGTGGGAAGTTCTACACCTCTGCTCCTTGCTTTCCACAAGTGATGGGAAGACTGACCACCTACTCTTCCTTACCCCCAGGCCTACGCCTTGTGATGACGCTATCACATCCCAGTACCGCAAAAAGAACTGCTTCAGGACTTAAATAATACGATTATGTGATTTAAACAGAACAATAATGGGAGAATAATATTCAATGTATGAATAGGAGAGAAAATCAGAAACGAAGAAATCATTACTAAAGTGCGGGATATAGCAGCGCTAGGTTTTATTAGAAGGCAGCAAGTCAAATGGTTTGGCCATGTAACTAGGTTACCAACTAACAGTATACCACAATAAGCAATAATGTACAAACCAAATGGAAGCAGAAGAAGAGGCCGGCCACACAAACGATGGATAGAGGGAATAGCAGAGTCCGTGGGAATCTCGATACATGAAGCTCATAAACGGGCACTCTCTCACTGTTTATACTTTACCTCGACACCACAAGGTATAATAGGAATAAGATGAGATAAGATGAATTATGGGAGGCAAACAAAATGGAAGAAGAGCCAGGATTGACCATCAGTATAATGAGCACGGGGAATTAAAGGCACCATGGAAATTATAAATACGGAAACCAGGAAAACTGATGTGAGTTTAGAAACTGTCGGGCGTGTTATGGTGAGATAGACGTTCTACAACGAGGCAGTAATGACAAACTGTGGGGCCTACATAGCTAGTCTCATAACGTGGGAATGAGACAATTGTTACAATTGTTTCGGGGTGTAAGGTGATGAGGTAGGACACATGTATCTTATTATACCGCAGGCAGGCAGTCGCTGTAGGTCAGTTTCTAGCAGGCAAGACTGCAGGATCGGTGGTAATGTGTTGGAAACCTCATTGAGTCGGGTGATTTAGTAGCGAAGTGATGTGATTATGATCTCCGCGGTGGAGCAAGTCTGACAGGAGGTTTTGCGATTCTCAGGAGCAATTTCCCCTTCCCCGATTGTTTCAGCCCTTTAACTTAATGACACGTTCTGGGTGTGCGCATCCGGGTTATGACTCCAAGTGTCTTTCTGCTGCGTGCGTTCGTACCGTTTCGAGAGGTTCAATTCATTGTTCTACTTGTCCCACACATTCGCATTATTTCTGCTCCCAAGCCATCCCACGCACAGGAAGGAGAACATCGTTCACCTCGAGCTTCGTGCCCTCATACATATCCTAATAACTTCAGCCGTGAGAATCCAGCTTCCTCCATTCGTTCGCCTCTGTCGTCGCCACCGCATCGTTGGTTCCCAATGCACTGTTCGCTAGGCAAGTAGTCAGGACTCTGCCCCGCGCTGTGAAAGTGGTGGGTTCTTTTCTCCTGACTGCGTAGTTCAGACAAGTGTGATGTCTCCCGAGATCACTGTTAGTCGTTGTTAGATCTCCGGAGATCCCTGTTGGTTATTGTTAGGTCTCCGAAGATACCTTTTGGTCGTTATTAGATCTCCAAAGATCCTTGTTTGTCGTTGCTAGGTCTCCGGAGATTCTGTTGGCCTTTGTTAGGTATCCGGAGATCCCTGTAGTCGTTATTAATTCTCCGGAGATCCCTGTAGTCGTTATTAATTCTCCGGAGATCCCTGTAGTCGTTATTAATTCTCCGGAGATCCCTGTAGTCGTTATTAATTCTCCGGAGATCACTGTTGATCGTTGTTAGGTCTCCGGAGATCTCTTTTGGGCATTATTAGGTCTCTGGAGATCAACGTTGGTCGTTGTTAGGTCTCTGGAGATCAATGTTGGTCGTTGTTAGGTCTCCGGATATCCCTGTTTTTCGTTATTAGGTCTCCGGAGATCCATGTTGGTCGTTGTTATGACTCCGAAGATTACTGTTGGTTGTTGTTAGGTTTTCGGAGATTTCTATTGGTCTTTCTTAGGTCTCCAGAGATCTCTGATTGTCGTTGTTAGTCTCCGGAGATCCCTGTTTGTTGTTGTTGTTTGGTCTGGAAATCCTTGTTGGGTGTTTTTTTTTTTTTTCTCTAACGATCCCTGTTAGTTGCTATTAGGACTTCGAAGATCCCAATTAGTCTTCGCTAGGTCTCTCGAGAGACCCCTGTTGGTCGATGCTAGGCTTCCCGAGATCCCTGTTAGGCGTTTAAGTCTCTGGAGATCCCTGTTGGTCGTTGCTAGGCCTCTGCAGATATTTATTAGTCGGTTATTAGGCCTTCGGACTTCGTGCTTTGTACAATGCTCTTGACAGGCGGCTTGCCGTTTTCACAAAGAGATCTAGCCAGACGGGGTTAAACCTGGTGCAGTGAAGACGATATTTCTCACCTTTAACCTTAACTCCTGCCGTGAGCTAGAAGATGTGAATACCTGACACTTTCAACGACAATATATTCTACAAGAATCCAGTTTTTTTATAAAGTAAAGAAGTTTTTTACACAAAGGACCCTACATAGAACAGCTGTATGTGTTTATAATACATTTAGGCATAACATAATGACATAACTGGGATGGGATTAAATCAAAGACAAGCATTGTAATTCCGTGGCTTATACTTTTGGTAGTCTGTTTAGTTATAGGACTTCTGATACGCTAGGCTGGAATATTATAATGTGAGCTTGTGGGTCGCTTTCCTTGCCGGCTCTGAATCATAAACATATCACGGTCATTTTCGCCGCACCGATAAGCGTAGGCCGACGAGGTATGTCGTTTCATGCGATAACATCTTTCATATTGTCCCTTTTATGGCATTCTACCAAGCCACAAGTGGGAGTGTATCTCGTTGTTGTCTTCTGACTAATTTTCGAGGTATAGAGTTTAACACTAATATCCAATAAGCAGCGATTGACAAATGCAGATAGTGGTCATGTAGAGAAAGCTTGCAACATGGGTCTGACTGAAATAGTTTGTTGGATGTATTTTTATGATGTCGCATTCAACCACAGCAATTGTTGACTGTTTATGATTTTCAAGAAAATTTACATTCGGTTGTTTTTGGCACCTGTGGGTTAGGGGTGTATGAATCGCAATTTTCCAGCTCGGGCGAATACCGAGTCGATGGTGCGAAATCAGCAGCAGAAGATTGGGGGGAAGTTCGTATTGTGTTGACTTCGATGGTATGAGGCGTCGGTCGTTCAGAAAGGACTTCTAAACTACAGAACGTAAAATTGCTTAAAAATTATGGACTCGATTGGGAACATCGCCTAAAGGATATACAACTAACTTAATTATTTTATTTTAATTTCTTGGCCATTGCTTTTTGAACGATATGATGCTTTGATAACCGACACAATTTTATATAAACCTCGGGAATGGCCACTCCATAATAGCAGGCCCACCCAGTAAAGAAACCCGTGTGCTTCTCTAGTATGTATGCTAGGAGTTAGTGTTGACTCCGAAGCTGCAAGCTTTTGGAAAAAATCATCTCCAGCCGGTACAAAAAGACAATTTCGTGGATAACTTTAAGGCGAAATGACACAATCCCTATTTACCGCAATTTCTTCCCAAATATGTAAGACTCATTTTACAGAACTGAATCAGTCACGGAACCACATAAAAATGCTAAAGCAAACTACGGCAACTGAGAGAGAACAAAAGAGAAAGAGGAATCGATAATTTAGTCTTAGAGATTAGAGGGTAAAAAATAGATCCATTAGCAGTGACGCAGATGCCAGCTTGCATTTTACAAAAAAAGAACATCTAATATTAACAACAATAATATCTTTGTTTGCCATTTCATGTTTGTCATGATGTTTCTTCCTTTTCTTTCTCCAGTAAAAAGACAGATAAATAAAAGGCGGATATTGAATAACATTAGCTCGACACAGAAAAATGCAGTCCCTTGGGAATACATGATCAACATTTACCACATCAAGCTACTGGCAAAACGAAGATTTTCACGAAGATTATTTGACAATATTCTTGTCTTTGGAAAGAGAATAATTGCGTTAAGACTGGTCACTCTGAAATGAATATTGGCACTGTACATCACAATTATATATTATGAGGGCTGAAGAACGTAGAGTGTTTTTGTGTTTTCTGAGAGGGGCACTAACATAGTTGAGTATCTTAACAACAGCATATTGTAATTTCTATATGTCTTGTGGATGACATTCTGAAGAAATGTGTGTGGGTGTGTGGATATGTGGATATGTGTCTGTGTGAGCATCTGTGTGTTCGCGTGAGAAAGTGATTATGTGTCGATTATTCATGTATGGAAATTAGAGTGTGTGTGTGTGTGCATTGCTGTATGTATGAATCAGGATATATGGGCGTGAGAGAGAGAGAGAGAGAGAGAGAGAGAGAGAGAGAGAGAGAGAGAGAGAGAGAGAGAGAGAGAGAGAGAGAGAGAGAGAATATGTGTGTGTGTGTATATGTGTGTATATGTGTATGTATGTATGTATGTATGTATGTATGTATGTATGTATGTATGTATGTATGTATGTATGTATGTATGTATGTATGCATGTATGCATGGATGGATGTGTGTATGTGTGTATGTTTCAATGTGTGTATGTGTCTATGTGTGTATGTGTGTATGTATGTGTGTGTGCGTGCGTTCGTGCGTACGTGCCTGCCTGCCTGCCTGCCTTCCTGCCAGCTTGTCTGCCTGCCTGTTTGCCTGCCTGCCTGCCTGCCTGCGTGCGTGAGTGCGTGTGTGTGTGTATGTATGTAAGTATGTATGTGTGTGGGGGTGGGTGGATGGGTGTGTGTGTGTGGATGGGTGTGTGTGTGTGTGTGGGTGGGTGTATGGGTGTGTGTGTGGGGTGTGTGGATGGGTGTATGTGTGTGTGGGTGGGTGGATGGGTGTGTGTGTGGTGGATGGATGGATAGTTGGATGGATGTCTGCCTGCCTGCCTGCCTGAGTCTGTGTGTGTGTGTGTGTGTGTGTGTGTGTGTGTGTGTGTGTATGTATGTATTGCCCATAACGAGGCAGTCAAACCTAGAGAGTTACTTATTATTTCTTCTTCTTCTTCTTCTTCTTCTTCTTCTTCTTCTTCTTCTTCTTCTTCTTCTTCTTCTTCTTCTTCTTCTTCTTCTTCTTCTTCTTCTTCTTCTTCTTCTTCTACCTGTTGCTACTTCTCCTTTTCTTTTTCTTTAGCTTCAGTACCATCTAACCTATGCAACCTCTCTTCCTATCTTAGTCAGTCTGTGATGATCTTCCATTGTTCCCCTAAATTTAATTCAATTAGACTCAGCTCCACAAGGTCCATCCTCTTCCAAACTTCCTCCCTCATCCGTCCTCAATTCTGTTCACTAAGATGTAGTCAAAAAGCTATTCTTTATCTCTCAGCCAGGATAAAGTCATTCCCAACGCTTGAACTATCTCAACTTGTCCAATGATATAACACTAACAGCTAGTGAGCATACACGACGTTGGATTAGTTCTGTTTTGTTGTTATCCCTGACTAGAAAGTGTTATACTTTGCATTTTTCAAAATAACTTAACCCAAAAGCCACGCTGAAAATCTTTGGCAAGCACATCACAACTAAATTACCCCGTATCACCAACCTATAACTATATAGCTTTCAGCAACAACTGAAAAGACGTAGGTTCCTCTTAGATTTAACGTCAGCAGTGAAAGTACCAGGCAATGCGAGAGAAGTATCAAATCCAGGTTTTACTGACATTCTTAGATATAAGTAGCAACGTCAGCAGTGAAAGTACGACAGGCTAGGCAAGAAAAGGACGAAATCCAGGTTTTACTGACATTGTCTGCAAGGACAGCTGCATTCCAGCGTCATGTTAGATCTGTAGCACAGGCACTGGAGGGTTTAACGATTTTGGCTTATCTTCTTCTGCTAGCAGTCTGGGCCTACATGATCTACTTGTTCTCACATTAGTCGGTGGTTAATGGATGCAGCGACTAAATCATCTACAGTGAGACTATCCAGTAAAAGTAGTGTTGTGAAACATACAATCCTAAATAGATGTATCAAAGAGCTGCACTCCGTGATTATGAGTAATCATATGTGTACCTCCGGTTTCAGTATTTCATTCTTCCTCTACTTCCTTTGTATACTTTACTCTATCTTCGCTGCTGCTTCGTCTCTTTCTCTTGTTTGTTTATTTCTTCTTCTTCTTCTTCTTCTTCTTCTTCTTCTTCTTCTTCTTCTTCTTCTTCTTCTTCTTCTTCTTCTTCTTCTTCTTCTTCTTCTTCTTCTTCTTCTTCTTCTTCTTCTTCTTCTTCTTCTAACTGACCGCTCAAGTCTGCCCATCAAAGATTGTGCTGAAACGTACATTCCTAAATAGATTCATCATTGAAGGACATTGGGGGATTACCGGTTTGTACATGTGATATGGGTTCCGATGTAGTTCAGTAGTTAACAAGCTAGCCTGATGGGTCCCGTGGTCATGGGTTTACACTCTCATCGAGGCGGATGTTGAAACTTGTCATGGGCTCCCAGATTGAACTAGCTTGTAATGCCTACCAGGGAATATAACGGGCATGATATTTTACCATCGCGTTCCAAACGGTCTTTAAATATATAAGGCCAGAAACATATGCCGCATACGTAACAAAGGGTGTAAACATGGTACTAGACACATCGAATCGAGGGTTCGATATTAGCCGTCCGAGGGTGTGAAAGGTGAGTGCTTTGATTTCGATATGGCATGAGCCGGGTCTTGAGAAAGCAATGGCAAACTATGCAACGTAACTATTACCTAGTAAATCACACGCAGCCACATATGGCTGGAGGTTGCTGCAATGCCATGTTAAGGATATGGAACGAACTTTAACGTTACCTAGAGGGTGTGACAACACAAAATGGACGTGATAAAATATAGTGGGCGTAACAATACACAATGGACGTGTCGATACACAGTGGAAGTGACAAAACACAGAGGACATGACAAAACACGGTGAAGTGACAAAGCAGTGGAAGTGACAAAACGCAGAGGAAGTGACACTATAGAGTGTGAAATGAACACTAGAGAAACATCACATGTCTGTAGTAAGTTTTTGACCAAAAGGAATTGAACATGGATCGATAATTTAATATGCGGACCGTGATAAGAGCTATCTTCTGCAAATAGTCATCTGCATGATTATGATGACGATAAGCTGCTCATCTGATTGTAGCATTCTAAGTAAATACAAAAACAAACACATTTTTCTCATGTAGTTTCCAATTTAGATGTTTATGGCCCATGATCGATATTCGCACCATAATGCGGGAACTAGGTCATGAATATCAGAACTATCATCATTATCATCTTCCACTTTTTACGTCAAGCGTCGTGGGGAGGAAGATCGGGTGGCACTAGGTGTGGGCATGTAAAGTGGCACTAGATAGTGTCATTCCGTGTGATTGCACAATGTCTTTGATGTTAATCCATATTCGTCTCTGGCGTCTTCTCGCTCTCGTAGCAAATGTTAACATCTGAAACCTCGATTTCTGACTAACGTAGGTGGACCGGGATCTCTTACACAGATATGTTAATTATTATTCCATTCTAGAAATAGCTTCAATTTCTGGGCATAAAATTGTGGAGACATATTGCAACACCACCTTTCTCATCACTGACGTCAAACAGCGACTTTATACCATTGATATTTCAATACACCAATAATAGCCTGCCAAAGTTTTAACCGAAATCTGGTCTTCTAGTTAAAACTGGCACGAGCACGCCACATCCCACCCCTCCGACCATCCTCAGGCAGTGTCGATCTCCGGCCATCATTATTCCGCCAAGACAGCTCATGTATTCACCGTTAGTTTCCCCGGCGACCTTTCCACATTGTTCGTTGTATTCAACAAGGAGGGGGAGTGCCTGGGTGTTGGCGATGTCCCTGGCAACCAGAAGATCCTTAGAGACTGGCTGGCATCATCAGTAGCTTTTACGGGTTTCTCTTTCTTCTTTAAAAGATAGCGCCATTTTAAAAAAGTCTTGTTCGTTGTTGACTGTGTCCATGTTTTCTTTGACAACCGCGGCTCCTGTCCTTGACTTTCTTTGTTTCGAGTCATAAAATGTAACGAATACCCAGTAAGGTCACTGCTATGATAATTACTTTTCAAGACAGTATGTTCTTAGGTTTAAAAGCCTCAATGGTGTATTTTCGATCCCCAGCAATGGCAATATTACCGGTTGTCCTGCCAAAACGGTTCTGTGGTGGAAACAGTTTCAAATACTGGTTACCAGACAATTTTAACATAATTATCTGGGATGAGGCTGGCGCGTTGGTGTAATGGTCAGAACATTAAGGCGATGATGGCATGAGCGCTGTCGACGAGAGTGCAATGTCCGCTCTCGACGTTCGCTATGAGAGGGGTAGACTACCTTGGCCAGCTATTCTCTCGGGTATTCAGGCAAGAGGTAGACAACGATACAAATGGGAATATAACATCAAGATATGGACAAACAGCAGTCTGATAGAGTGTGTAGTCAAGGCAAGAGACAGATAGTGTTGGAGATGCATTGCCGCTAACCTTCATTGTGGAGACGGCACCTGATTGATTGATTGACGCAGACTTACAAAACGTGATGATACTAACACTTTACATGCCCACAACATGTTCATAGGGTGTGTGTGTGTGTGTGTGTGTGTGTGCGCGTGCATGCGTGCCTGTGTGTGTGCGTGTGTGTGTGTGTGTGTGTGTGTGTGTGGACGAGGGCCTGGTGAGTGATTGAAAACTCTGGAAGCGAAAGAACAATACACCTCACATCATTATGCCGTGGCCTAACCTATGGGTCAGTCTCTGTGGCTAAGGGCTTGCGAACGCGGTTTGTGAGCCCGTATACCCGGGTTCGAAACACAGCTTTGCTGGGTTTTTTCGAAAAAAAGGTATAGGAGCCTGTCGTTCAGAAAGCAATGGCAAACTACTGAACGTAAAATTTGAACAGGAATCACGAACAGCGAAAATGCTGGGGTTGACTGCTACGTCCTGTGAAGGACATGCAACTTAAAAAATAATTAACATATGGGAAAACTTGAGTTCTTCAGTCACAAACATCGCATCATATGTGATCGTTGCAATCCCGTGAACCCTACATTAACTTTATATATATATATATATATATATATATATATATATATATATATATATATATATATATATATATATATATATATATATATTTATATATATATGAACACTTCACGTTTGTGTGCGTTTATTCATGCCCAAACTGTGTAAATGCCTCTTGTCCATTTATGTACTGGTGGGCCTCCTCCTCGTCTTGCTGGAGTCATGCCTTGTTTAAATGCCCCTTGTCCATCTGTGTAGTAGTGGGCCGTCGCCTCGTCTTGCAGGAGTCATGCCTTGTTTAAATGTCCCTTGTCTATCTATGTACTAGAGGGCCGTCGCCTCGTCTTGCAGGAGTCATGTCTTCGATCACTGTTCTTTCCCAACCACTCTAACGCTTACTATGAGCACAGCATTTAATCTTCAAAGACATAATACTTGTTATGAGCCAGTGTTACTCAATGAGGAGAGGCTGGCCGAGAAGCTAGAATGCCGAGTTCCCTTTGGGAGACCCATGCTCGATTCCTCTCTTAGGTGTGGATTTTAGTCTGTCTGGGGTAAACAGAAAACCCTAACCTGTACAGTTCGCAGCGACTGCGCTAGCCTTGGGGCATCAGGCTCAAGACCCCCTGTCCTACACCGCAAGGTACTAAGGGCAGCAGATGACAGTATCTTTTGGATAGTTTCTCAATGTTAAAATCTTGCAGTATGTCAGCAATTTTTCTTCTCCTTAGTGCCTGGTAGTTTAGAGCCTTTCTCCTGTAATATTTAATTGCAGCAGCTCCTATTGTGTTGTTTGGTCACTGCGACATGGCTCGTTAAGAAATATTCAGTTGTTCTGTTCTTCTTCTGTTCGTCTTCTGTCTTTTACCTCTCGACTGAGCATAGGGCTTCAACCAACCCACTTCAAACCGTTGGTAGTTGTGTTCGTGTTTGGTTGGATTTTGCAGCTAAATGTTTAAACTGGATGCGATAACCAGTACCCTGCCAACTCTCTTAATCTCCTCTAACGAAATACGTGATAGGTTACAAAGTTACTATTATGTGGATTCGTTCGTTCGATTAAACCATTACCTCTACTCTGGTACACCTCAAAGGGAAGTTATATCAGTCTATCACTGGCTCAGATTAATAATCCTGTTAACATAATATTAATGTGAAGGTAATGATTGTCTCCCCGGCGTAGAATTTAACGTCTTTCTCCGTAATCCCGTATATTCTCGTGAGTAACGCAGCTGGGCGAGATTTGTAGCGGATCGCGTTGCGTATTTTACTTAAGGGGATATGTGAGCTGGTCGCTCAGAAAGCAATGGCAAACTACTAAGCGTAATCTTGCCTAGTACATCAACAGCAGCTGAAAAATGCGAGTGTTGACTGCAACGTCCTGTAAGGGATATGCAACATAACCCCCACCCCCCACCCCCTCCCCCAATGTCTAAAGAGATAAGTGGCGTTTATTATTCGATTCGATTCTGTTATACAATTACCTCAATCCTGTACAACTTCAGAAAAGAAGTTATATTAGGGTCCATCTCTGACTCAGATTAATAATCGTGCGACTGAGTCAGCCACAAACAGGATATTAATTTGAAGATAATTGTTGTCCAAGGACGGTGATGACAATTGATATCTTTAATACCCATGGGACAGGCATATGACACACAGGAAATTTTCCGAGTATTGCAGGAATCATGTTCACAAAAACAGATTAACAGAACACCCACACCAGGACAAACAAGTCTCCATTATTCGGTCACGTTATGAGAAGGGGGATGGGCTCGCGGGAGATAGATAAGACAATTTCTCTTACAAAATATTCAGAGTTATCATTAATTTTCTGTTAATTAACGCACCGCGAGTCATGACCGCCCACGCTTTCCGGCATGGCACATGATTGATTGATTGATTGATTGAATTAACGCATATTTTTCTAGCAGTGTCACATAAGAACACTGCCAAAAAGATTAGCATTGCCAAGAATAATGTCTAAATAGTATTGTTACCAATGCCAAACGAGACTACTGCCGTGATAGAATTCTGAATCAAACACGAACGCTGTTTAAACCACAGTGCTATCAGAGTTAAGTAAGGGAGCTGTCCAAGTCGTATTTCTAGCAGTAAGAAACAAGACATAACATGTTTGTATATCCTTTACAGGACATCGCTGTTAACATCAGCATCTTTCAGCTGATTGTTGATTTCATGGCAAGATTATGCTCAGTAGTTTGCCATTGCTTTCTGAGCAGTCGGCTCACATACCCCGTAAGTTACCGACGCGATTGGAACCACTGCTGATTATCACCGTCGTCACGTTACTTACGAGAGTATACGAGAATACGGAGAAAAGTCGCTAACCTCTAGGTCAGGAAGCCGACTAAGAAACAAGAACCCTGACTAAATCGAGTTTCTAGCTTGGCCAACAAAGAACACTGATTAAATCCCATTTCTAGCAACGCAAGCAAGAACGTTGACTAAATCGTATTTCTAACTTGACCAAATAATGAAGCTGTACAGATGGTATAAAAATAAAACAAGCAAAGCTAAAAGAGTAAACCATATTCCCTTAACAATTGGAACTTGGAATGTACGCACCCTACTTGACAGAGACGGCGCGTCGGGTCCAGAGAGACGAACAGCACTGATTGGGAGAGAGCTCGGCAGGTACAACATCGACATTGCAGCCTTGAGCGAGACACGACTTGCAGAAGAAGGCCAAATCTGTGAAATTGGTGCCGGCTACACATTTTTCTGGAGTGGAAGGAAAAGCGAGGAAAGACGCCAATCCGGTGTGGGATTTGCCATTAAGTCGGCCCTGGTCGGCAAATTAGCTGGATTTCCAAAGGCTGTAAACGACAGGCTCATGACCATGAAGTTGCCTCTGCTGAATGGAAGGAAGCACGCAACCATTGTGAGTGTCTACGCACCAACTATGACCAACGAAGATGATGTCAAGAATAAGTTCTATGAGGACCTGCACAATGTATTAACATCTGTTCCCAAAGGAGACAAACTTATACTCCTTGGGGATTTCAATGCCAGAGTAGGCACGGACACCACCTCTTGGAGTGGCATTATTGGAAAGCATGGAGTTGGAAATTGTAACAGCAATGGACTCCGCCTCCTTCAGACTTGTGCCGAACATGATCTCCTGATTACGAACACAATTTTCCGTCTCCCCATGAGAAATAGGACATCGTGGATGCACCCTCGCTCGAAACACTGGCACCTCATTGACTATGTCATCGTCAGGAGGAGTGACAGACAAGACGTTCGAGTGACAAAATCCATGTGTGGCGCCGAATGTTGGACAGACCATCGTCTCATTGTCTCGAAAATGAACATCCACATCAGGCCACCACGGCGTCCTCAAGGGGCGAAAATGCAAACAAAGCTAAATGCCACCCGCCTAAACAGCAAGAAAATGCAGCAGTCGTTTGAAAATATGCTGGAAGACCGCCTCAAGCCCAATGCTGAAGCTAAACAGGATACAGAAACAGAATGGAGAGCCCTAAAGGACACGATTTACAACACTGCTATGGAAATCCTGGGTCCAGCCCCCCGAAAGCATAAAGACTGGTTTGATGAAAATTCCGAAGACATCAACCAATTGCTGGCCGAGAAACATCTTCTCCTCAAGGCACATTTGAATGACCCAAAGTCAACATCAAAAAAAGATGCTTTCAAGAACATTCAGAGAGTAGTGCAGCAGAAACTTCGGCACATGCGGGACTCCTGGCTGAGCAGCAAAGCTGATGAAATTCAGGGCTTTGCTGACAGACACGATATGAAAAACTTCTACGACTCACTGAAAGCGGTCTATGGTCCTTCATCACCAGGCATAGTTCCCCTCCTCAGTGCAGACGGGGGAACATTGGTCACCGATAAGAAAGAAATCCTCCAACGCTGGGCAGAGCATTTCAGCAAAATCTTAAATGCAACTTCCTTCTTTGATGATGAAACCATCAATTGCCTTCCTCAAGTTCCCACCAATGAGACTCTTGATGACCTGCCAACCATAGTGGAAATAAACAAAGCCATCCAGCAACTCTCCAGCGGCAAGGCACCTGGTCCTGACTCCATCCCAGCAGAGATATACAAGGCAGGTGGGCCGGTCCTAACAGAGCAGCTTCACCAAGTCTTCACAAACATATGGATGAATGAGACCATGCCACAAGATTTTAAGGACGCGTCAATAGTCCACCTTTACAAACGTAAAGGAAACCGCCAATCCTGTGACAACCACCGAGGCATCTCCTTGCTTTCAATTGCAGGGAAGATACTCGCCAGAATTCTTCTCAATCGCCTCACAGCCCATCTCGATCAAGGTCTTCTTCCTGAGAGTCAATGTGGCTTCAGAAAAGAACGTGGAACTGTTGACATGATTTTCGCTGCAAGGCAGCTGCAAGAGAAATGTCAGGAACAGAACTGCGAAATGTTCTCCACTTTCATTGACCTTACCAAGGCTTTTGATACAGTCAGCAGAGAAGGACTCTGGAAGATTATGGCAAAATATGGCTGTCCACGAAAGTTTGTCCAAATAGTGCGGCTATTTCATGACGGCATGCAGGCAAGAGTACAGGAAAATGGTGAGCTGTCTGAACCCTTTCCTGTCACCAATGGAGTGAAGCAAGGATGTGTCCTGGCACCAACACTGTTCAGCCTCATGTTTTCAGCCATGTTGATGAATGCCTTCGAGAACGACGACATTGGAATAGACATTAACTACCGTATGGATGGAAAGTTATTCAATCTCAGAAGGCTGAAAGCTACAACCAAAATTAACAGTGGCACCGTCAGAGAGCTCCTGTTTGCTGATGATTGCGCTCTATACGCCAACTCAGAGGCGGACATGCAACATAATGTTTCAGCTTTCTCACATGCCTGTGCCAACTTTGGGCTCAATATCAACTTGGAGAAGACTGTAGTTATGTACCAGCCAGCTCCAGGGAATAATCACACTGTGCCGAATATCAAAGTGAATGATCATAGACTAAGTGTTGTGGACAAATTTACCTATCTTGGCAGCACCCTGTCACAAGCTGCCACAATCGATGACGAAGTGAATGCAAGAATCTCCAAGGCCAGTGCAGCCTTTGGCAGACTGTACAAGAATGTATGGGATAGAACTGGAATAAGCCTGCAAACAAAGCTAAAAGTCTACAAAGCAGTTGTATTATCTACACTGCTATATGCTTGTGAAACCTGGACTGTTTATCAGCGACACGCTAGGAAATTAAACCACTTCCACACAGTCTGCCTAAGGAAGCTACTGAAGATTAAATGGCAAGACAAGATTCCAGACACTGAAGTCCTAGAAAGAGCATCCATGCCCAGTATCCACACTATACTGAAGAAGAATCAGATTCGCTGGGCTGGTCACCTGACTCGCATGCCAGATCACAGGCTCCCTAAACGAATTTTTTACAGCGAACTGCGTTGTGGTAAACGCTCCCAAGGTGGCCAGAGGAAACGTTTTAAAGACACTCTGAAAATTTCACTGAATGCTTTTGGAATTCATCATGACACCTGGGAGGCTGCAGCCAGAGACCGAAATTCGTGGCGTGCATCATTGCGCAAGGGTGCAGTCATATGTGAGGCAACCAGGACTGCAAGAGCTGTGAAGAAAAGGCAGGACAGAAAAACCACTGCAGGAAATCCTCCTCCAGAGACGTCAAGCATTCTTTGTCCACATTGTCAAAGAACATTTCGAGCCAAAATAGGCCTTATCAGCCATCTTAGAACCCATGGCTCCACACCTTCAACCCCACTGGATGAAATGAATGGTCATCATCATTCTTGATGGACAAACAACATTTCTAACTTGACCAAATAATGAAGCTGTACAGATGGTATTGCTAGCAGTGACAAATATAACCGCTGATTACATCGTAGTTCTAACTAGACCAAATATGAACGCTGAATAAATAATATTTCTAGCTTGGCCAAACAAAAACAAAACGCTGACTACATCATATTTCTAGTTTGGCCAAGCAAAAACGCTGAGTAAATCGTATTTCTAGTTTGTCCAAACAAGAACGATAACTAAATCGTATTTCTAGTTTGACTAAACAAAATCGCTGGCTAACTCTTATTTTTAACTTGGCTAAATAAAAGCGCTGTCTAAATTGTATTGCTAACAGAAACAACCAAGAACATCGACAATATCATTTCACTAGCCGTGTCAAACATGAACTCTTGACTAAATCGAATGCTAGAATAACAATCCAAGACGAGATTAAATGCCTAGAGCAAGCTTCCAGATTCACTAAAAGAGACTGAACCAGAAATGATGACACTGGAAATATCATAGATATCAATCCATATTTGTAGGATTTACGCATAGACTGCTCCAGACAGCTTATTAGAACAGCGCAGAATTGACTATGGCAATGTACCGACAGCGGAGAGACAAATACTTATTGAGTTGGAGGAACATCTAGGAATTGATAGATGCGCGGCATATACGACTAAACGTCTTGAAGCTGGATAGAAGGATACAGATACTGGAGAAAGACTTCAGGGAGTCGTAACTGAAGTGGGCCCAACCCTCATTAAGAGTGATGAAGCTAAAATGGTTGAAACATGCTTAGAGGAAGGACAATGTCTGAGTTCAGATATCTCCTGTTGTACTTACTACGTGGTGACGTTTCTAGAACTAAAAATGATTCCTAAAATGAAAAAGGCGCACTAGCAATTGAAGCAGCATGGACAAAATGTGTTGTCTTTTTCTTTGTTCAGACATGTCCATTTCTTATTTGTGATTGTGATATTTCCGCTTTCTCTTGGCGGCTAAGGATTCTATGTGATTATATATTTGACGTGTGTTTCTCCATATATCCAGATGTCTAATTATATCTTGTGTTCATTCATGCATAACTGTGTGTCTTTCTTTATATGTTGCATTATAGTAAAATATTTTTTTCTTTCGCTGATAACTGTGTCTTTCTTTATGCTTCACTTCTATTTATATCCTGTGTTTATTCGCCTATAAACTGTGTGTCTTTACTTATATTTAGCATTCTAGTTATATCCCGAGTTTATTCGCTTATAACTGTGTGTCTTTCTTTATATTTTACGTTATAGTTAAATCCTGTGTTCAGTCATTTACAACTGTCTTTTTTTTTTACATTGAGCTTAAAAGTTATATTCTATGTTCATTCGCTTGTAACTATGTGTCTTTCTTTATATTTTACGTTATAGTTAAATCCCGTGTTAAGTCATTTATAACCGTCATTGTTTATATTTATCTTACAAGTTATATTCTGTGTTCATTCGCTTATAACTGTGTGTCTCTCTTTATATTTTACGTTATAGTTAAATCTTATGTTCATTCGTTCATAACTGCGTCTTTCTTTATATTGAGCTTCATAGTTATATGCCGTGTTCATTCGCTTGCAGTCAAAGCACAACATTCATCTATATGAAGAAAATAAATCACACACTAATCCATCTTTTGACAGAAAATATCGAAAGCAGAAAGTAAAGAACCCTTAAATTCACCTTCAGGAGTAATGTGAATACTTTTATGCGTACGTGTTGTTCCATTTGTCTTGACAAATTGTATCGATCTATCATACTTTGAGTAGTGCTGTTTAGCTTCAGGAAGTTGTTACGCATGTTTGGTCAGGAAAGTACAGTACAAGAACTGCAAGACGGACAGCGATGTGTTACTTCTATTACACTATATGCATACTGTGACAAACGGCTTTCTTTCGTCATGTGATTGGATGAGAGGCATTGGAGACTATTGTGACATCGTAAGAACAAAAAAAAAAAAAAAAAGAACGTTAGTTGCATACTGTTTACAGGACGTTGAAGCCAACCCATGCATTTTTAGTTTTTGTGAACTCTTGGCAAGTTTACGTTCAATAGATTGCCATTGCTTTATGAAAGAACGGCACTTATACCATTGTATGAAAACAAATGCAATTCGGTTTCCTTTCACCTCGCCGACAACTGTGTTTTGAACGGGGTATGCTGGATTATGATTTACCTTCGTAACCTATTCGCCACAATGACCCACAGATATTTCCGAAGATAAACATCCATCAGTAGTAAGAGCTGTCTTGAAATAAATGGTTTCTCAGCAGTACAACCTCGTGGCCAAACCATCATCATCATCAAGTGTCTATCCAACTGACATGAACAATCACCATGCTACTGAATGTCTCTGTTCCTCTTGCAGAATGTGTCATTTCATTTAACGACACCTTTCCATCCCATGGTTAAAGACTGTCCAACATCTCAACCCCACACCCCCGCCCCCACCCTCACAACGTAGATCGTTTTAACCATTCATCTTACCACTTGACCTAGCCTAATAATATTGTGTAAAGTCATGCAGTTAACTTATGCAGATGGTAAAACTGCGGGCCTTAGCTAAGAGTTAATCTTGTGTTTATGCAACTACTTAAAACCCAGAACGGAATTGAGTGACGCAAAACAAAGGAATGAATGTTGTCAGCAATTGCTTGCGTCAGGGGTAGCGAACCAGAGCTGACAAAGACCATACCCTGCCCGCAGTGGTGGTCCTGCAAAACAGGTTGCATCATTGGTGTCTGGCCGAGAGAATGGGAATCGATAAGTTACGGCAAACCAGGCCCCGTGGTAGCTGAATGTGTCGGCCTCAAGACCTGAATATCTTAGTTAAAATGTAAAAAAAAAAACTGTAGTTAAGTTGAGGATGAAAGAAGACAAAATAGCAGCAGCAGCAGCAGCAGTAGCAGCAGCAACAGCAGTAGTAGAAGTAGTAGTAGTAGTAGTAGTAGTAGTAGTAGTAGTAGTAGTAGTAGTAGTAGTAATAGTATTAGTAGTAGTAATGGTTGTAGTAGTAGTAGTAGTAGTAGTAGCAGTAGCAGCAGCAGCAGCAGCAGCAGCAGCAGCAGCAGCAGAAGAAGAAGAAGAAGAAGAAGAAGAAGAAGAAGAAGAAGAAGAAGAAGAAGAAGAAGAAGAAGAAGAAGAAAGAAGAAGAAGAAGAAGAAGAAGAAGAAGAAGAAGAAGAGGAAGAAGAAGAAGAAGAAATAAAATAACTACCTACCTGGCTGCCTGTCATCTGTTTGTCTGTCACTATGTCTATATGTCTGTCTGTCCGTTCGTCTGTCTTTATATCTGCTTTTCTCTTGGTCTGCCTGTCTTATTGCCTCCATTTATGTCTGTTTACCCATACATTTTCCTATCAACTTCCGATTGTCCGTCGGTCCAGTATTGTGTTTGTCTCCATGTTGTGTGTGTGGTTGTGTGTCTTTCTGCCTGTAAGTGTAACTGCCCTCCTGTCTGCTTCTCTTGTTTGCATTTCTGACGGTCTACTCGTTTGTCTACCGAATGAACGTCCGTCTGTTTGCCTGTCTGTCTTTTATTCTCCATGTCTAACTGTGTGCCTAGATGTCGTTCTTTCAGCTAAATACATATGTCTCTGTCTCAGCCTGTCTGTCTGCCCTTGTGTCTGCCTATATGGTTTTCCTCCTCCTAATACAGTGGTTCTCAACCGGTGGGGAATTCCCACCCCCACCCCCTCCAGGGGGGAATTTTAGGGTTTCGGGGGGGGGGGGGGGGAGCGAGGGGGATGGGGAATTAAGATTATTTCAAGATCGCGTTAATACCGATTACTTGATATTGTTTTTCCCTCCATACTTTAAGGTTCTCTACTTCTCGTCCTTCTGAAATTCGTTTTATAACGTAAGTAGACCTGCAAATCACGTTTTATGTAGCCATCTAGACTTTTTCTATCATGTGTTATTAAGATTAGCTACCATTTTTACGTATACTGTTTAGGGGGGATTTATAGGGAGGAAATACGAGAGGAGGAGAATGACATTATGAACATATCGTGAAGGGATGCATGGGCCAAAAAATGTTGAGAACCACTGTCCTAATATATCTGTCTGGGTTTCAGCCTGTCTGTCAATCTTTAAGTCTGCTTATTTGTTTATCCCCAAGTTACCAATGTTAATTTTCCCAAGATCGAAATCCTTATGTAGACATCGTTCATCCTGTTTCATCACGCCTACAGAGCATCTTCTAAGCTCAAACAACAAAGAAAGCTTAGTGATTAAAAACACACATCAAAGAAAACTTAGAAATTCTAAACACAGACAATAGGGCCTTGACTGTCGCCTTTAAGGTAACCCGCTGGTGACATGCCATCATCCGCTGTGCTACTTGTGCAGACTGGTCTTGAGAGCCACCTAATTTGTTTTTAGCGTTCGCTTGCTATGAACTCAGTCGTAATCCACACGCGTGGGTTAGCTTTCTCTATTACCAGTATCCCTCGCTCTGACGTATGAGGTATTTGTAATTTACGTCCAAAATTAAAGAACGAGAAATCAACATTTAGTCGTCTCTCAGGTGTAGGGGCTGACCCAGCTGCTTCGGCATCAGTTCACCGGATGTTTAAATTAAGAACGGGAGCTCTTACCCATTGGGCCATGGTTACCCCTATCGTTGTCCAGTAATTTTCAAAATGAATATTACTTCCCGACGGTCTTGTATGGCGCAGCCTGCCAGCTTTTAATTATATCATCACATGCAGTTCTAATGGTGTTAAACTAAGAAAGTACAAGACGGAAAGGCCACCTTTTCACGGCATGAGGCCTAGTGGGTTTATAGTAAAAAGCCCACAATTTTGAGGCCAAGCGGAACTCGATGTGTAATGTGGTCATTATAAAATCGGCCGCGTTTACATCCGAAGAAATTTCATGGTACCTATTCTTGTTTGAAAGCCCAGGTGAATTTTTTTTTTTTTAAATGCGAAATTTCCCAACTTTGATACTGATTTGAAAACATGATCCCTGCAAAATCGCGGCTTCCATCGGGAGACTGGGGAGTCTACAATTCCCTTTCTGCACACGGAAAAAAAACCATATATTGTTTTTTGAAGCAGTGTGTGCTAAGAAGGTTCTTTTACAAACACAATAAAGATGGTCAAAATTGTCTTTTGTAGTAGTGAAAGCTAAGTAAGTTCTCTTTCAATGACAGCGAATGTATACAGTGCTAAAACAACGATATTTTCTGGTTATTTTAATATAGAGTTGTGCACTTATAAATTCCTTATGATGATTTGCCGTTGTATTCACATCCCTTTTGAACAAGAACCTTGTCAAGAAAGATGTGCCTCTATTTTAGACGATGTTTGTTTGGCATTTGAATCCTGTGGGATTCATTTCTGTTTTCCCAGTCCTGTCGGTTGAAGAATGCCAGTGCTGTTAAGTATTCCGAAGTAGAAGTATTCCCATCGGAATACAGCTAGCCTCAGGTGCATCCACTTGCCGAGGATCTGTGTAGTTGTGAGTTAATCAAGATTTAACGTGTATATGGATTCTTAGTGTGCAACTGAATTCCTGCTCTTGTGCTGAAAGCCTTCGTATGAAAACACCATTGGTCACTTGGTATATTATTTAAGTGTTAAGTTTGAGACACTGGCGTTCAGGTGGTCTAAGAAATAACACGAGCATACATCTAACATCTAGCGGAGTGGTCTAAGAAATAACACGAGCATACATCTAACATCTAGCGGAGTCAGAGTGTTATTGATGCTTCCCCCCCCCCCCCTTTTTTTTTTCCCGGTACCGAAGTGTCATTTCCACTGTGACCGGGTTTGTAAATCTGAACTTCCAGTTTAAGAGCTCAGAACTCAGCGGGATGAACAACAACAACAATATAACTTCATGTCTGCAACCAAGCAGAACGTTGTAGGTCCACTCGTATTTGAAAACCTCGATGATAGAAAGCACATACTAAACACATATTTATTCCTCCAAATGACAACGAACATTGTTTGCTCTGACATATTCGTATCCAGCAGAGGCAGTAAGTTAGTTAGTTATATGTTTTGCTTACAAGACATAGCAAGCAATCAACCACAATATGTTCTGAATGTTTGTGATTCATGGGCAAGTTTACGTTCAGTAGTTTGCCATTGCTTTCTGAACGACGGGCACTCATACCAATGAATGGAAACCAAAGTAAATCAGTCTATGTGCAATTCGCACGCAGCGGTGTTTCGAACGCGGTATGCGGGATTACGTATTTGATTCGTAACTCCTTCGCCAGAACCGTTTAAGACAGTAAGTAAGTAACAATAAAAGACACTTGTCCACACATTGAGACGTGCTGGGGTTATGTTGCTGGCCACAAATATTTACAGACCAAAAGGCAGTAGATGGATCTCTCATCTCATCTAATCTTGTTCCTTGCGGTGTCGAGATGAAGTATAAACAGCGAGAGAGTGCCGGCTTATGGGAGTCATGTATCGATATTCCCATAGACTCTGCTATTCCCTCCGTCCATCGTTTACGTGGACGGTCTCTTCCTTTGCTTCCATTTGGTCTGTACGTCATTGCTTGCTGTGATATACTGTTAGTTCGTAACCTACTTGCATGGCCAAGCCATTTTACTTGCTGTTTTCTAATAAAATCTAGCGCTGCTATAATCCCCACTTTAGTCCTGATTTCTTCATTTCTGATCTTATCTCTTCTTGAAACATTGAGTATTCTTCTCGGTAATCTCATTGCTGTTGTTGCGGTGTTTCTTTTCTCTCTTTCTGTCATTGTCCAGGTTTGGCAGTGGTGGCATAAAGTTGGTAGGAAGAGTGTGTTGTAAAAGTGTTTTCTTAGTAATTATTGATACATGTTTGTTCTTTAGTATTGGTGCCATTAGTCCAATGAGATGTTTTGCCTTAATGCATCTATGATCGATCTCGTCTTCTGATTTGCCATTTGATGATATTATACTTCCTAGGTACCTGAAGCGCTTTACATATTTCAGGGGATGATGAATGATGTGGTCAGTACTACACGGAGGCGTTTACTTCCCAGAACATGACAGAGTACCTGCTTTATGCTGAACTAACATGAGAGCCCTGGGCAGTTTAACAGAGAGGGGCGAAAACAATATCCCCAACAGATAGGGATGTCGAACACAATGCCACTAAGTCGGCAGGCAACGTGATAGTCACCGCGTTAGTGCGATTCTAAGCCTGTATAAGTGCAGCGTGAAACCTCGGGGTAGAACTAATTGGAGATATGTTACCGACGTTCACTGGACATATTGATTAATTGATCGATTAGATGATTTACCTGAGAGAGAGAGAGTGAGAGAGAGAGAGAGAGAGAGAGAGAGAGATGAGAGAGAGAGAGAGAGAGAGAGAGAGAGAGAGAGAGAGAGAGAGAGAGTCGACAAGTATATAGGCAACACATGGAGACACCGGGAAACTAGTGTAGACTTCACACGCGGTGAATATGTTCCTAACATCAATTCAATTAAAACATAATGAGAAAGATATCTGGTGGTGAGACCCCCAGGTCATGCAGATCGGATGATACTGAGAAGGATTGTGACGCAGCTGCCAGTACTAGTAATCGTGATGACGGAGATACTACCTTTGGGTTACCAAGGAAATCCCATGTGTCAGATTAAGAGGCAGAGCGACACTAGCAACGTGGAATGTGCGAAGTCTGCATGAGGAAATGCTTAATGTAGTATGTGAAGAGATTGAGAGATTAAATATTCACATTTTAGGAATTAATAAACATCGTTGCAGAAGTATAAATGAAAATGGTAGTGTTTTCATATATTCTGGTAGAGAGGTCGTAGGCCAGAGAGTGGCATTTAATTTCGAATAAACAACAGCAAACGTTTTAATTGGATATAGCCTAGTTAATGATAGAATCCTCACTATCAGACTTAGAGGCCATCCAAACAAATAAAAAAAATAAAAAATCAGCAACATAACTATCATATAGATATATGCACCTTCTGAACAACAGAGGGGAACGAAATTGAAATTTTTTTACAGCACGCTGCAAGACACATTAGATTAGATTGGTCATAATGATATAACAATGATAATTGGGGGATTTTAATGCAAAAGCAGATACATGAAAAGCTGACGATGAAAGACACGTTTTATGACACTTTGGATTGGGAAACAGAAATGATGCAGTGACAAATTAATTGAATATTGCACAGAAAATGAGCTAACTATAGCGAACACTATTTAAACAACAACCAAGAAGACTCTTCACATGGAAGTCTTCTGACAGTACTACGAAACACCAGATAGATTATATTTTAGTACAAAGAAGATGGAGATCAATCATACCATCGGCAAAAACCCTACGAAGTGCAAACTATGCCACATCGTTTTAATCTCATAAAAATACCAGATGCATTCAGCGTACAACTAAGAATTGTTTTGGGATCTTGATTTCTATACAGGAGGAAATGACACCTGATGAATTGGCAGTAGCTACAGATATCTTGATAACATCAGCTACATATTTTCTGACCAAGAATTCCGACCTAAGTCATGGATTACATCAGACACGTCAGAATTAATAAAACAATAACGGGAACAGAACCAGAAAGGAGGAGAAACCGATAACAACAACATGAAATATACATCTTTCACACAAGAAATAAGAAAGAACACAAGAAAGGACAAAAACCAATATATACAAGATTGTTGTACTAGAGGAGGAGCGACTGCTGAGTGGCTAAGAACACCGGGTTCTCCTTCAGGAGACCTGAGTTCAAATCCTCGGTAAGGTATGGATTTTTTTCTGTCGGGAGCAAAAAAGAACATCCTAACCTGCAGAGTTTGCGGCTACTGTTCTAGCCAGGCGGCCTTAATTCCCCAGGCTCAAGAACCCCCTGCACTTCACTGCAAGATACTACAGGCAGTAGATGACAGACATTTGTACTAGAATAGAGCAATATCATAAGAACGAAAGGGATTAGGAAATGTTCAAAGAAATGAACTTATTGACCAGAAATGTTAAACCTCAATTAAATGTTATCTCTGACAAGTTGGGAAATACCATAACAGAATCTAGACAAATTCTAGAAAAATGGCAGGAATACTACAGTGGAATGTGTGATATGAATGACTGTGAGGATATGAATGAGATAGGTGAAACAATGACAGCAGAGGCAGAATCCGAATCCTTATTAGATGAAATTCTATGGGAAATAAAGAACCTGAAGAATGGTAAATCACCAGGATATGATGAGATGCAAGCTGAACTAATTAAAGCGGAATGCGAAGAAAGCATACACATCTATCACGCATTATGTAAAAAGATATGGAAATATGGTACATGGTCAAAGTATTGGAAGAGAGCTATCTCCATTCCAATACAAAAAAAGGCAACCTGAAATTATGCACCAACTATAGAACTGTTTCCGTGATGCGTCATGCAAGTAAACTTTTACTAAAACTCGTAATGGGAAGACTGTAAGAATATGGAAGAAGGAATTAACGTGGTTCAAGCTGGATTTAGACGAAGAAGAGGAATAAGTGATCACATTCTCAACATGCGTTTAATAATATAGAAGTGTAGAGAATTTAATGTAAACATATTCTCAATTTTTTTTTTTTTTAAATTGTGGAACTGACTGTGGACAACATAAGAAACTTTGGGAAATCATAAGGAATATGGACTTTCCATCACATGTAGTACAACTAATAATAATGCTCTATCTAGACCAGGGGTGGCCAACACGAGGCCCGCGGGCCGCATGCGGCCCGCCAGGAGTCATGTTGCGGCCCGCGGTGCTAGGTCAAATGAACATAAATGTTAACTTTATTGTACATATCACCAAAAGAACAGTACATAATGAGTCATTCGTATCATATATTTTTAAATTATAGCTAAGAGACATTTAAATATCTCACATTTTTGGAACAATTCATTGGTTTTGAGCTATTTATATGCGTGGTCTCGAGGTATGGTGTCCGCCACGAATGCTGGAGGTGCCGGGTTCAAGCCCCGGCCAGGACCGGGATTTTTTCACGTGGACTTCTAGTAATAAAATTTCCCATGGTCTCTGGGTATTGAGATCCGGCGTCCGTGTGTATTGTTGCGCAAGTAAAGAAAAATCCCTTGGCAGTTGGAAATCGAAAAAGAGTAGCCTAACGGCAAAATTTTGAGTTAAAAATCTACTCAAAGTATTTCAGGATCCTCGCCGGTGCTACAGAGTTCGTGCACTGAACTGAGTTTCTCCAGACTCAGGTTTGAGTTAGGAGGAGAACGGAGCACCTATGGGTTACACCCGTGTGCCGTGATGTTTATCCACCGACTAAACTAAACTAAACTAAACTAAACTAAACTATTTTAAATATCCCGCATTTTCGGGAAAAGTCATAGATATGAGTTATTTTAAACATCCCGCTATTTGACACTCAAGGTTTCTTAGTTTTTTGATAAAATTTAATATGAAACTTCAACTTCTGATATATATGTTCTGTGGTCTTCGGCGTCTTCGGGAAGCTCGCAACGCTATCGGGCTCCTACTCATAACTACTTTCAGTCCAGCTTGGCAAAGTTCAGTGTTATTCTGTAGTTTCGTTCTATTAACGCCTTTGCGTCTGGAGAGATTTTTCGATTGACGTAAAAATACATATTTATCAAATTTATAATAAGAGTTCAAATTACTGTAACCAAGTATCGTGTCTACCATATCGATTATATAGATAAGTAAACCCCGAAACGTTTTATTTATGCAATTTAAATTAATTAATTATTATTAATTAGTATTACCCGTGGTGTTTTATTTATTTTTTTTTTTTTCAGTTAAAAACGAAGATCTACCATAAATAAATTTGATAAGTACAAAGGGCAATTTCGACAAGACCAAGTAAATGACTTTCAAGTAAATGAAAGTTGAGCAACCGAGTTTATACTTTATGCTCTAGCATTGGATGTGAGACGTAAGATGGTGCATGATGGTGAAAATAACCATGTGTTCACATGCATCCACTATGGACGTACATTTACAGTGCGAACTGACCTTATCAGTCACATTCGCTACCGCCATGGGTAGTAGTTATAATGCCCTTTTGAAGCACGAACTATCGTCTGTCAAGACGGCAACGTATCAATGAAAGCATCGGATGAAAGCACAGATAAGGCAGATACTGCCAAACAGACAGTTTTTATCAGGGGTGTTGATGTCCAGTTTTAAAAAAAAACAGACAGAAGAATTAGCAGCACAGAATCCACTTAAGGACACTACTAAGTCACGAGATTTGTTAGAGGCAGTTGCATCGACATTGAATCGCTTTTCGTTACAACTTAACAAGTTATCGGGCTTAACAACGGATGGTGCTCCAGCAATGGTTGTGAGCACGAAGGTTTAGTAAAAGTGATTGAAAATTAGGCTTCCAAAGTCGGTAATACTTCAATGCTTAATTTTTATTGCATTATTCATCAGGAAAAGTTATGTTCGATGTCCCTCAAAATGAACCATGTCATGAAAGTGGTCGACAAAATATTGACCTTCATTAAATCGAGCTGGTTGAATCACCGTCAGTTTCCAAGAATTTCTAGTCTTTGGACTCATATTATAATAACGTTACATTTTATGCAGAAGTAAGATGGCTGACCCGTGCCAAATTGTTGAAAAGAGTGTTTGATTTGCAGCAAGAAATACAATCATTCTTTGCAAACAAGTGAAAAAGTATCCCAGAGTTTGAAGACAAAGAGTGGGTTTGCGACTTTGCATTTCTGGTCGATATAATTAGCCACCTAGATGACGTTAATACTCGTCTACAAGGGAAAGATAAATTAATTAATAAGATGTATGATCACATTTCTGCATTTCAAATGAAACTTGGTCTTTTTGGAACAACAGTTGAGAACAAACAGCTTTACTCACTTTCCTACATTGTCATTGCAACCAGACGTCACACAGGAGGCGAGGGATAAATATGCTTCTTTGATATATGACTTAAACCTCTAATTTGAAAACCGATTTAAGAATTTAAAAATGTTTGCATATCCTTTACAGGACATCGCTTTCAACATCAGCATCTTTCAGCTGATTGTTGATTTCTTGGCAAGATTACGCTCAGTAGTTTGCCATTGCTTTCTGAGCGGCCGGCTCACATACCCCTAACTTACCGACGCGATTCGAACCACTGCTGATTCTCACCGTCGTCACTTTACCTACGAGAGTATACGAGATTACGTAGAAAAGTCGCTAACCTCTGGGCCAGGAAGCCGGCGATTTAAGGATTAAGAAAAAAATAAACAACATTATGTGTGCTTTTTTGTGCATTTGCAACGCATTCGCAGTAGATGTGAATTTATTACCAGGAAGATTACAGATGGAACATTGTGAAATGTGTTGTGAGCACAGTTAAAGGAGAAATTCCATCAAGTTGGTTTGGGAGAGTTCTATAAAACGAATTTGAACAAGGATAAATATCCTACGTTTTACAAACATGCTCTGTCGATGGTTTCGCTATTTGGAAACACTTATGAGTGTGAACAGCTTTTTAGTCCCATGAAGCACATCACATCACAAGTGAGAACACGAATTACTGATGTTCATTTGGAAAACTGTTTGCGTGTGGCGATAACATCAGTCGAGATCAATTTTGATGCACTTAGTTCTGCAAAACAAAGTCAGATGTCTCACTTTTAAATATTTGTAAATTGTCTAATAAATATGTTTGATTCTCAGTTAGGTTTTATTTTCTTCAAAAAAATAAATAATATACCTATTTCTTTTTTATTTTTGTTTACATTAACCCAGGCATGCGTTTGACCACGATCTCACCTACTAGGAAGCGACGACGTGGTCGAAGCTGTAGCACGCTTGCTTGTTTAATTGTGCGTGGCTCGGCAGGAAATATTATTTCTGAAAGTTGGCCCGCCTGCTGAAAAGGTTGGCCACCCCTGATCTAGACCAACAAGCAGCGGTTAGAATGATGGCCAGACAACAGATTGGTTTGACATCAACCAGGGAGTCCGTCAGGGATGTGTGCTGTCACCCTATTTGTTTAACATGTAAATATAATGAGAAATGTCAGAGATGATATAACCAACGAGCAATAAGACTCCCTAAATATCAGTGGTCATGAAATATCATAGATTCGATATACTGGTGATACATACTATCTACATCACATAATGGTATAGAAAATCTAATAACTTCAACCCAAAAGAATAGTGAAAATCACCAATTGTATTTTAATATAAACATATAATGCAAATATATAAAGCTAATATGAAGAAAGATATATATGTTAATGACGAAAAATTGAAGATGGTGGAAAATTTCGAATATCTTGGGTCATTAATTACCAAAACTGGTGACACAATGACATAAATTAAAAGACAAATAGCTGTTGCTCTTCAAAGACTAAAACGACTGAACAAAATGTGGAGTGGGACAGCTAGAACTAAACAAATCAGATTTTTAAGAGCACGCATCTTTCCCGTTGCAACATACATCTGTGAGACCTGGACACTTACTTAACAAAGCTGAACAGAGCATAAATGCCTTTGAATATAAATGTTATAGACGGGTTCTAAGAATATTCTGGATACAGAAAAGAACACATGCATCTATACGACAAAAGCAAAATAGTGAAGTAGTTTGCCTACCAAAGACGATATCACAAAGACAATTGAAATAATTTGGTCACCTGGAAGTTGGAGAGAAACATAATAGAGGGATATATGCCTGGAAAGTGACGAAGAGGAAGGCCAAAGAGAATATGCGTGCAGGATGTAGGAGATGATCTCAGGGTGGGTGTATCGGACGCAGGACATCTTGCTTTTGATCAAGAAGTTTTCCGGAAGGTAACGGAGCGAGGTTCTGCAAAGGCCATGCTACCGAATGAATAAATATATGCCTAGGTCAAATCAACCGGCGTCTGAGGCTTAGGTGATAGTGAAACGGAGTCTCGTAATTCCCTGATATACCGAGACCAGAGTCCGAAGTTAGCCGCGAGTGATTTGGAAGCAGATGGAAGTGTATTGATTGCTATGATATCAGGCGTCGCCCGTTCAGAAATCAATGACAAACTACTGAATGCAAAATTGCTTAGTAAATTTTAAACATCCAATAAATGCTAGGGTGGAGTGCAACATCCTGTTAAGGATAGACAGCTATCAAGCCAAGAGTTCTACTGGTGGTAACAAAAACATCATGTCATTGCTACACAGGAAGTGGAGGGGGGGGAGTAGGAGATTAGTGGTATCGAGGTACGATGTCCACCTCGATTACTGGAGGTCCCAGGTTCAAGCTCCGGTAAGGGCAGGGATTTTTTCACGTGGACTTCTAGTAACACAATTTCCCCTGGTCTCTGGTTAGTGAGATCGGACGCCCGTGTGTATTGTTGCGTACGTAAAAAAAAATCAATTGGCAGTTTGAAATCGAAAAAGAGTAGCCTAACGGCGCTGCCCGGGCAAAATTTCGAGTTAAAAATCTACCCAAAATATTTCAGGATTCTCGCGGGTGCTACGGAGTTCGTGCGCAGAGCTGAGTTTCCCGGACTCAGGCTTGAGTTAAGAGTAGAACGTAGCACTTATCGGTTACATCAGTGTGCCGAGATGTTGATTCGTCAAGTAAACTAAACTGCTACACAGGGACTACAAACCCAGGACCCCGGTATTGGCGAGAGAGTGTAATATTCATAACACCACCACAACTTTACCTTAACGTTAAGCAGATTTCTTTAACTCTTAAAGGCTGTATAGATGTATTTGTGGACAGAAACGATTTTTTTTTTGGTCAGCGGCGTAGTAGGTTCATTTCACACTTCAGTCAGCTGAACTTAAATGTTGACTTCTCATTCAGAAGCAATGACACACTTTTAAAACAAAGTGTTATATGCTGGTCGCAGACAGTTAACATTTTCTGGGCACTTAACGACGAGTAAAACACTCGAAAACTTAGTGACCACTGGCAAACGTGATGGGAAACGAGCCAGGGGACGACACATATAGCTTGGCCAGATGGCATAATAGAGAGGAGAACTCAGACCTGATCCAAGATTGGTGATTAAGTGAGATTACGAATCAAAAACGTCTAAGTATATCGGCATGACACATGATGATCATTACATCAGCACAATGACGAACAACAACTGGCCGAAATAGCAAACGTTGAACGTCGACTTTATTTCAAACTAAAAGAGACATGATAATCCTGCATCAAACATGGGGAGATCCCTTGTCATCAAACATGGGGAGATCCCTTGTCATCAAACATGGGGAGATCCCTTGTCATCAAGCCCATAGCTCTGACTGTCCTAGGCAAGGCTTAGTTTTTCATTGGTTCTGTTTCTGCTGATCCAAAACGTAAAGCAATGTCTCCTCGTGCTGTTTACATTCGGTCAACAGCAAAATACAGAAATCTGGCTTTAACGGTGATTGCTTCCGTTGGTTATTTATTTCTATGATTGTCAAGAAAAAGAAAGGCTATGGCAAAAGAAGACTTTTGCAAAGACTGGAAACATACTGATCAATAAATAGTTGTTAGTTGTAATGTAAAAAAGAATGCTGAAGTGATATGCACTAACCTATGCTGTTGTATGCATGCGAAATATGGACATAAATGCAGACACGCTGAGAAACATCTAGTGGCAGTGGAAATGTAGTAACTGATGGAAATGCTAAGATTACATCGAAGAGACAGAAGTACGAACGAGAAAGTTCTACAAGAAATAAATGAAAACCGTAATTTTTTTTAAGATAATTTAGACGCAGAGAGTTAATATTTTTAATTGAACGTAATGACGGAAGTAAACTAGAAAAATTATTGACAACTGGTAACACTGATGGGAAAATAGCAAGGGGAAGGCAGAAGCCAAATGATAGGATGGCCTTCCCAGACGGCATAATAGAGACAAGAATACAGACCTGGTGCACAACTTTGATGATTATGTGAGATACCAAACAATAACTGTCCAAAATTAACGGCATGGCACATGATGATGATAACGAAAGTCCAGTGCTTATGATTTTTAGTGGTGGAAAAGTGCTACTTTGGGTATCTGCTGCATGTAATTCAGAAACTAAGGAGTTAATTCTTTATGTCAATATATATCTTGCAATGTTTTAGTGTAATGATGCGATATGCTGTTTCACTTTCACATAATCGCATAAACACATCGTATTTAATCATTGTCACAAATATTTAATACCATGGCTTTATAATCAACTTTGGGCATGTCACGTCAAGGGATGGGCAAGTTGGAGTATGTCGTCGTAACGGGAAAGTTTGAAGGGAGCAGAGACAGGCGGAGACTAAGAGAGAAAATGCTGAACAGGCTGACAGTATGGCATGGAGGAACATCAGTATAAGAAATTACTGGGAGAACAAAAGACAGAAGACAAACATCATCATCACAAACGCAACATGGCATGAAGTATAAGAAGATAATCAATAAAAAATACGATCTGTTTAAAAGATTAGACTGACTATATCAACACAGAGTTAGTTTAGTTTAGTTTAGTCGTTGAATCAACATCACGGCACACGGGTTTAACCCATAAGTGCTCCGTTTTCCTCCTAACTCAAACCTGAGTCTGGAGAAACTCAGCTCAATGCACGAACTCCGTAGCATCAGCGAGGATCCTGAAATAATTTGGGTAGATTTTTAACTCGAAATTTTGCCCGGGCAGGGCCATTAGGCTACTCTTTTTCGATTTCCAACTGCCAAGGGATTTTTTTCGTGCGCAACAATACACACGGGCGTCCGATCTCACTACCCAGAGATCAAGGGACATTTTATTACTGGAAAAAATCCCGGTCCTAACACAGAGTTTAAATGATTAAGTGCCATGGTATCATTAATCGTCTGAAGCAACTTCCCGTAGCTATCATGTGTTTATATATCGCTGAAATGTTGTTTCAACTGAAATATAAATACAGTAAGTTTCTTTAAGCAATCTACTTTAATTTGGTATATAATACAATGTCTCCTACCATAGTAACAATTGTTAGGTCATAACTGTGACACGCATACTTCCCATTTTCCATCATCCATTGTTGTTTGATACAAACTTATTATTTTGTTTGGCACTGTATCTGTTACAGAGTACTATGGCACAACACCAGTAAGCAAGCTAAAGTAACAACGTTGTAAATCATGGGCCATTCCGGTAATCATATCCGGATGTAAATCATGGATCATTTCGCAATCGCTAAATAAGAAAGTCGGGGCTTTTGAACTTAAAAGCTACACACAAATTTGTAGTACACTGTGGACCAAGAACACTCTTTTCACTTCACCGGCTATGACAGTTTGCAAGACAAGATGCTTTTTATGGGGCAATTTTCTTCGATGTTCAGTCTTGCAGACTGTCAGCAATTGTCTTTTCTTAGCCCACGGTTTTCTACGACGTTTTCTGCTAGGCTTATTTCGAAAACTTCGCTTGTCTTCATTAGAGATTGCGACATTGTCCACGAATCACATCCGTATGTCGCAACAGTATGTTTATTCATAATAAATTGACTTTTTCGCATTAAAGAAAGGCAAGAAAGAAGAACAAAACATACCCCGAAGCAGGAACTTCCTATGGTTCTGTGATTAAATATGGCCATTACATTTTGTAGGCCTGAATGCACGTTTCAAGTAGCAAGATGACGAACCAAGGCGTCGACCTTTCGTATGACCCACTCATGATATTATCATCTACGATAACCCGCCAGCTGCTTGTTTTTCCATTTTTGTTTGTATATCATTTTTACAGGACATCGCAGTCGACACCAGCATTTCTGCCGCTGTGATCTCATGGCAAGTTTGAGTCAGTAGTTTGCCATTGCTTTCTCAACGACCGGCACGGATACCAATGCAAAACCAACGCAAGTCGGTCTGCTGCCAAATAACGCGCAGCTGTGTTTCGAACACGGGTTATACGAGATTACGTACCGCATCCGTAAGTTCTTCACCACGGAGACCGGCATTTGTTCCATACTTGTTCAATATCTTTGCAGATAATGTAACGAAAAAACCCAAGCATTATGAGATCAGGGAAAATGTTTTTCCATTTCTAATTGGTGGAAATCATTTTCAAGGGCAGTGAACTCCTCTCAAATAGTGTAAAGAGATAAGAATAATTAATCGTGTTTGTCAAAAGTCTTCTTCAAATTAAAAGCAAACAATACCTAATATCTACATAAACCAAGAAACGAAAAATCACAGTAAAAATTAAAGAAACTGGAAATGTCGCAAACGTAAAATATCTTGGCTTTATAATCAACATAAATATGGAATGTTGAAACGAAAATACAAACAAACTGTAACTAACAGAACATGTATAGTATTATGAGATTCTGGTGCATACATACTGAGCTGTTAGCCAATGCCACAGAGTTGATGCACTGAGCTGAACATGCGCAAGTGTCAACTCAAGGAAGAGAGCAGAGCGAAGATAATATGCAAATGTATCATATACACACCAGTCCTCATGTAAGAAGGCTAGGAATCCGCTCCACAACAAAGGAGTATCGAGGGAGTGTGCAAATACACCTTCATCTAGATAAGTACCAGTTAATACAGACCTGGTGCACAACTTTGATGATTATGTGAGATACCAAACAATAACTGTCCAAAATTAACGGCATGGCACATGATGATGATAACGAAAGTCCAGTGCTTATGATTTTTAGTGGTGGAAAAGTGCTACTTTGGGGATCTGCTGCATGTAATTCAGAAACTAAGGAGTTAATTCTTTATGTCAATATATATCTTGCAATGTTTTTAGTGTAATGATGCGATATGCTGTTTCACTTTCACATAATCGCATAAACACATCGTATTTAATCATTGTCACAAATATTTAATACCCTGGCTTTATAATCAACTTTGGGCATGTCACGTCAAGGGATGGGCAAGTTGGAGTATGTCGTCGTAACGGGAAAGTTTGAAGGGAGCAGAGACAGGCGGAGACTAAGAGAGAAAATGCTGAACAGGCTGACAGTATGGCATGGAGGAACATCAGTATAAGAAATTACTGGGAGAACAAAAGACAGAAGACAAACATCATCATCACAAACGCAACATGGCATGAAGTATAAGAAGATAATCAATAAAAAATACGATCTGTTTAAAAGATTAGACTGACTATATCAACACAGAGTTAGTTTAGTTTAGTTTAGTCGTTGAATCAACATCACGGCACACGGGTTTAACCCATAAGTGCTCCGTTTTCCTCCTAACTCAAACCTGAGTCTGGAGAAACTCAGCTCAATGCACGAACTCCGTAGCATCAGCGAGGATCCTGAAATAATTTGGGTAGATTTTTAACTCGAAATTTTGCCCGGGCAGGGCCATTAGGCTACTCTTTTTCGATTTCCAACTGCCAAGGGATTTTTTTCGTGCGCAACAATACACACGGGCGTCCGATCTCACTACCCAGAGATCAAGGGACATTTTATTACTGGAAAAAATCCCGGTCCTAACACAGAGTTTAAATGATTAAGTGCCATGGTATCATTAATCGTCTGAAGCAACTTCCCGT
The DNA here is from genome assembly GCA_014155875.1 of Cepaea nemoralis. NCBI lineage: Eukaryota > Metazoa > Mollusca > Gastropoda > Stylommatophora > Helicidae > Cepaea > Cepaea nemoralis. The sequence continues at coordinate 96,857 of JACEFZ010015444.1, forward strand.
AGCTATCATGTGTTTATATATCGCTGAAATGTTGTTTCAACTGAAATATAAATACAGTAAGTTTCTTTAAGCAATCTACTTTAATTTGGTATATAATACAATGTCTCCTACCATAGTAACAATTGTTAGGTCATAACTGTGACACGCATACTTCCCATTTTCCATCATCCATTGTTGTTTGATACAAACTTATTATTTTGTTTGGCACTGTATCTGTTACAGAGTACTATGGCACAACACCAGTAAGCAAGCTAAAGTAACAACGTTGTAAATCATGGGCCATTCCGGTAATCATATCCGGATGTAAATCATGGATCATTTCGCAATCGCTAAATAAGAAAGTCGGGGCTTTTGAACTTAAAAGCTACACACAAATTTGTAGTACACTGTGGACCAAGAACACTCTTTTCACTTCACCGGCTATGACAGTTTGCAAGACAAGATGCTTTTTATGGGGCAATTTTCTTCGATGTTCAGTCTTGCAGACTGTCAGCAATTGTCTTTTCTTAGCCCACGGTTTTCTACGACGTTTTCTGCTAGGCTTATTTCGAAAACTTCGCTTGTCTTCATTAGAGATTGCGACATTGTCCACGAATCACATCCGTATGTCGCAACAGTATGTTTATTCATAATAAATTGACTTTTTCGCATTAAAGAAAGGCAAGAAAGAAGAACAAAACATACCCCGAAGCAGGAACTTCCTATGGTTCTGTGATTAAATATGGCCATTACATTTTGTAGGCCTGAATGCACGTTTCAAGTAGCAAGATGACGAACCAAGGCGTCGACCTTTCGTATGACCCACTCATGATATTATCATCTACGATAACCCGCCAGCTGCTTGCTTTTCCATTTTTGTTTGCATATCATTTTTACAGGACATCGCAGTCGACACCAGCATTTCTGCCGCTGTGATCTCATGGCAAGTTTGAGTCAGTAGTTTGCCATTGCTTTCTCAACGACCGGCACGGATACCAATGCAAAACCAACGCAAGTCGGTCTGCTGCCAAATAACGCGCAGCTGTGTTTCGAACACGAGTTAAACGAGATTACGAACTGCATCAGTAAGTTCTTCACCACGGAGACCGGCATTTGTTCCATACTTGTTCAATATCTTTGCAGATAATGTAACGAAAAAACCCAAGCATTATGAGATCAGGGAAAATGTTTTTCCATTTCTAATTGGTGGAAATCATTTTCAAGGGCAGTGAACTCCTCTCAAATAGTGTAAAGAGATAAGAATAATTAATCGTGTTTGTCAAAAGTCTTCTTCAAATTAAAAGCAAACAATACCTAATATCTATATAAACCAAGAAACGAAAAATCACAGTAAAAATTAAAGAAACTGGAAATGTCGCAAACGTAAAATATCTTGGCTTTATAATCAACATAAATATGGAATGTTGAAACGAAAATACAAACAAACTGTAACTAACAGAACATGTATAGTATTATGAGATTCTCGTGCATACATACTGAGCTATTAGCCAATGCCACAGAGTTGCTGCACTGAGCTGAACATGCGCAAGTGTCAACTCAAGGAAGAGAGCAGACGAAGATAATATGCAAATGTATCATATACACACCAGTCCTCATGTAAGAAGGCTAGGAATCCGCTCCACAACAAAGGAGTATCGAGGGAGTGTGCAAACACACCTTCATCTAGATAAGTACCAGTTTCATTCTGAGACATGTATCTTCAAGCCACTTACTTCTTCGCCGGGAAACTATCCATGTTTTTGTGTGGCTAACCAAGCTATGAGCACGTACCATGGATCTGTTCGTCTTCTAGGGTAGTAGACGTAAGTATAACATGACGGCAAGTTGATGTTTTTCCAGCCCTGTCGGCTGAAGAATGCCCATACTGTTAAGGATCCAAGTGAAGTATTCCCTCCGGAATATTATAAGCCTCGGGTGTGTAAACTTGCTGAAGATCTGTGTATTGGTGATTAAGTCAGTCTTTAACGTCTATTTGGATTCTTAGCTGTGCAAGTGAGTTCGTGTTCTTGTGCCGAAAGCCTTCGTACAAATCGTCATTGGTCAATTGGTATATTATTTATTATTCAAATGGATATTATAAACCTGGAGCAAATTCTGAAACATATACATTGAAGACAATTAATCTTGCTGATGACCAATATAATTGCGAGTCCACATGAAACTCTCCTTTATGAACAATTAAACGCCCTGCATAACACATCCGGAAAATGAAAATACAGACTGCACAGACAAAGGTAGTGAAAATAAACAGAGATGACAAGACATTAACTACGAAAATCAACGATGCATATATTCATAAGTTCAGCGAGTTCGTATATGTAATATGTAAAGTTCACGAGTGCAACTTTCTCGGAGACTCCTGGGTGTCGTCGCTGGAGCTACGAAGTTTGTGCTTTATGCGAAGCTTTCGGCAGGCTGTCTTGGGATACAACCTAGTGCAATGAAGTCGATCCTCTCGAATTTTAAGCGATATTTGATATGTAAAGTGTATTCACAGAGGATGTCAGGGTGGACAGATACAAATAAACAATAATACAAAAAGTACATGTAGTGACCTCTCATGGGTATTAAAACACTGAAACATTTCTACATACATAAAATAAGAAAGACAATTTACAAACGGTATAGTCATGCCAATATCTTTTACCATGAGTGGAGATTCACCAAAGTTCAAAAACTAAACATTACGACATGTGAAATGGTATATACACTTCATGACATGCAATGCTCATGACAGCTGCGAGCTCCCAACAACCACGCCAACACGCCAGTCACTTGTTGCCATAACCTGTTCTAATTATATTCAGAAAGTGTAGCCAAAAACGTCAACAGAGCCGGGGAAAACTCAGTTCATATGGAAATATAATACAATGTAAGAAACACGTTTTTAAATAAAAAGAAGAAAAACAAAAGGAGTGGTCACAAATGAACAGGAGACTAAGCGCAGGCGTTATGTACCGTCAGCCACACCTGAAATGTTTCAGAGTATCCAATGGCGGGTTGGGCATTGGCTTATAAGTTATGGTGCCCGTCTCAGGCCTAGAGGGGACTGGGTTCGATCTCAGCATCGGGCTGGGATGTTTCCTTAAACCAATGGTACTTACGATATCACCGTTATGTTTATATCTAGGGTAGTGACCTCGGAAACCTTTTCTTGGATATGGGCGAAACATAGGAGTTCCCGTGTACAACGTGTGCACTTTAGATATCCAATGGCAGTCGGACATAGCCAAGGGTAGGTCGTAAGCCGCAGCCATGGCAATATTGTTAGGACATGAAACCTACTAACTGGTATGCACAACCCGTTCCCATTGGATGGGATCATCCTTACACAGATGTATACTGAAGATGGATACGCTGACCTTGGTGGTGCATAACCTGGCGTGACGCACTCACATCGAATGAGAAACAAAGAAGAACAAGAAAAATAGCCACTCTACAAATGTGGATTTATAACAGGGGAGGTTGGAGAACCTACGGGCATGTCCAGCGGCATCATCCAGTAGCATCGATAAAAAAGATTGGCTGCTTTAGAGCCAGATACTGGGAAACCAATGAAAACTATATAGGGTGTTTTTATTTTAATGACTGTGCAGTATTTGAAAATATTGCCGGTCCAAGTTTTGTATTTTCCTCATATGTTGCATGAACTTTACACAGAGTTAATACAAAACTTTGACAGGCAATATTTTCAAACAATGCAGTCATGAAAAATACACCCTATATAAATAGGAAGGTCAACGAAAGGAAATACAACTCAGATTCAAGCGAAAATTTCGACCAAAGCTTTTATCAGTTTTTTTTTAAAGAAAGAGACATAACTTGAATATCATAGTCACGACCAAAGCTTTTATCAGTTAAAAACAAAAATAAGAGAGAGAGAGAGAGAGAGAGAGAGAGAGAGAGAGAGAGAGAGAGAGAGAGAGAGAGAGAGAGAGAGAGAGAGAGAGAGAGAGAGAGAGAGATAACTTGAATATCACAGTCACGATGAATTCTACAAACAAACAACAAACCCCATGTTGGGGGAACACAAATGCGAAACACAGGAGGTCTTTTTACGTATATCCGGTTCCTGAACTTAGAGCTTTGTTTCATGTAATTTGTCGCAAAACGTACAGACTAATTACTCGTGATTGTTATACGCACTACATCGTTTTCCCCATGAGCTGTTGGCTCAAAACGCCTGAAATTTATACGCATTATACATGGGTATGTCGCGTAAACCTCGGTATTATTCAACTTAATCCCCATCAACTTGTACGGCTTGATGCCAGCGCGAAACAAGTGCATGCATTGTTTGTCCGTGCCAGATTTTGTCTTGATCATTTAGCAATTTCTTCGCCGCATGAATAACTCCTTCATCATCTTCAAACCTTGTCTCACGGAGCGCATCTTTAAGTGAACCAAACAGATGAAAATCAGAGGGTGCCAAATCAGGATTATAGGGAGATGGAGTAGTACAGTCCAACCACATTTGCTTATTGCTTGCCCTGTTGAAAGTCTTGGGTGAGGGTGCGCATTGTCGTTAAGGTGAAGCAGGTCGGCTGGATTCTTGTGTGGCCGAACTCTGTGAAAACGTTGATTGAGTTTTTTCAATGACTTAATGTAAGCTTGCCAACTGATCGTGTCTCCTCTTGGAAAATTTTTGCGGATGATGCCACTCCGTTGATTGTCATTTTATCCTAGGTTTCTTCACCTGTAACCATCACAGCCAAAACGTTCTCTCCATCAGCATTGACACGCTCCAACAATTCAGAAGAAATTGCTTTCCTTTGCAGTCGGTGGTCATTTGTGAGAATTCGATGAACTCATCTTACGGAAACCTTAAAAAATACGAGTTTTTATAACTGCATTTGCACTACCATTGCTGACTAACAGCTGTATGGCCAATTGATGAGTAGTGATTCGTCTATAGTAAGAATAATGCCCTCAGCGCATTTCAACATTTGTGCCTTGGTGTCTGTGGTAGGACATACACAGCGCCACCGATCAAACAGCTCCGTATCTCCACTTCCTGATTCTTTGATTCTCTGAACCCAGCAACTGAAAGTGCTCCTGTCGACTGTACAACTTTCATACACATCAAATACAACAGTTTCCTTCTCTGAAACGAGAAATTATATCACAATTCTTTCCTTATGATGCATATTGCAAATATGCTCCATTTCGACTGTTTAGGGCAGTTATATTATTTGATCGGCTAGGTTGTAATTTGGTCCACAAAGTCGACACTTGTAATATTTGAAGTCTGCAAAATACCATGCTTCTATCTTTATTATTAGCTGAGAAAAAACAATGTGGTGCAGTACTTTCTGAACGCGCGTCGTACGTATTGTTGAGATTATTTTTGTTGTTTGATGAAGACTTTAGTCAGCAAGTTCGCTTGAATCTATGTATCTTTCCTTCTGTCGAGCCTCCCACGCACGTCTTGTCGTCATCTGAAACGTCACCTCTCATTACCAACTGTGAAACGATTAGATGGATTACTCAAGCTGAAGTGTAAAATAACGGTACAGGATTGTCGATTGAGCATTTCTCAAGGAATGCCTAAGATCTGGAATATTTCCTCACCGGTATTTCAGATCTCTGAGAGCCGACAGAATATGTCCAACAAGAAAAAACCTGAGACGACTGACAAAAAAAAACAGATAGAAGAAACCCAGTCCAAGATGGCCAACCTCAAGCGAACACACAGTTCTGCGTATTATGTCACCAAAGAATTGAGTTTGTATGGCCACTTGAAGTTCACTAAATTCTGCACAGAAACAGTGTACAAGGTGAAAATCGCAGAGAATGCTCGCCTCAACAAATCACTGAGTACTGAAAAGATAACAACGTCAGTACTAGACAACCCAGAGAAGTATGTGAGGAACTTATCGTCGTACGTTCTCAACAATATTGAAACTGAGGCCCTTGCATACGGATTAAAATTCTGCATAAAGCCCTAAACACATCAACCGCACTTGAGTCGCAGGCACAGTTTGAAATGTTGTTTGATCAAGTCTCCTAAGTTATCACCTACTTCTGCTGAGTCGGTCGGGTGGCTGAAGGCCAAACTGGTAGATTTAGAACACCAGTATCGCACATCACCCTCTAAACAGACATGCCCGCTGACCAATGAACACCTTACTGCATTAAAAGCATTAAAGGCTAACAAAACGCTTGTATTACTGAAACCAGACAAAGGAAGTGGTGCAGTATTGATGGACATGTCAGACTACCAGAGTAAAATGGAAGTGATATTATCGGATGAATCTAAATTCAGGTTAGATCAAACAGTAAACAAGTCGGAGGACCTGGATGCAAACATGAGAAAAGAGATCCAGTCACTTGTGAATGAGGGACTTATCAGTGAGACCACTGCAAAAATGCTCACACCACGTGGCTCCCAAACTCCTCAAATGTACGGTCTACCCTAAACTTCACAAGCCCGGAATCCCGCTAAGACCTGATCCTGTCTATGGTTAACTCTGCACAACAACGGATGGCGAGATGGCTAGCTGAAATTTTAAAGCCAGTACGACAGTCGTTTGATTCAAAAATACTTAGAAATACATTCAAACTGGTGGAATTATTAGATACTATGGACATAAATAATAAACACATGGCATCCATGGATATAGCCTCCCTATTCACCAACGTTCCATTAGATGAGACAGTGAAAATAATAAGTGAACGCATCAGAGACAAACAACTAAAACTAGGTATACCAACATCTATTCTGGAGAGGCTACTATTACTATGTACTGCCAATATAAAATTCAATTTTCTGAATAAGTCATACCGCCAAATTGACGGAGTGGCCATGGGGAGTCCTCTTGGTCCTATTCTAGCGGACATCTTCATGGCACATTTAGAAGAAAAAAGATTCTCAGACATTAAAACTTGGTCTTCTACCGTCGTTATGTGGACTATATATTAATTATCACCACAGACGAGCTACAAGCGACATCGTTCCAGGCCATAATGAACATGCGCATAAAAACATCTATTTATCTATGGAACACGAACACAACGAAACGTTGCCGTTCCTGGATATCCTAATGAGACGTAGAGCAGACGGCACAATTCAAAGATCGGTGTACCGCAAAGAAACATGGACTGGCCAATACTTAAATTTTCATAGCTTCGCACCTGTCCAGTACAAACGGAGCTTAGTGAGGACCCTGTTTGACCGTGCTAGGAAGATATGCACCCAGGAGACACTGACAGAGGAATTTGAAACTCTGAAGAATGTCTTACACCTGAATGGGTACTCCACAGGATTTATAAAGCGCCACTGCCAACAGCCGAAACCAAAATCAGACGTACCTACGGTCCCTAAGCTCAAGGTATTTATACAGCTAACCTTTCGAGGGGATGACGTAATGCAACGTCTACAAGACCGGCTCGTTACAGCAGTTGGCCGAACATTCTGTGCTGCAACTCCAGTTATTAGGTACAGAACAACACCTATTCCCACCCCAGCAATAAAAGAATCTACCCCTCTGTACGCCACATCTAATTGTATTTACCAATTCACATGCAGGTGGAAGTCTACCTACACTGGCAGAACAGAGAGGCAGTTACACACCAGGATTGTTGAACACATACCAAACTGGGTTGACAAGAAACTACACACAAGCGATGGGATCATGGGAAGTGTGACACACCACAAGTTATAAACTTCCGGCGTCGTCCATTGCACGTCATGTCTTGGAAACCGGTCATGTCATTGATAGAGACAGCGCTTTTCGCGTCTTGTTTCATACACAAAATAGTCGTTTGTTAAAGTTTGCAGAAGCGATAATGATCCACCTGCACAAGCCAATTTTGTGCAAACAGAAAGACATGATAGTCAATTTAAAATTACCATGGTAAACAACTGATATTACTGTGCTGAACATGTGTATATTTCAGCTTGAACGATGATTCTAATTATTTTACTCTACTGTTGTGTGACATCTGCAGTAAGTACCTGACGAGATGCAGCGAAATGTGCCAGGCAATAAATCGTACTATATATGATTTGTGTCTTCGTTATTCAAAGTCATCTGTATTGTTTTGTGCAGAAATGTTCCACACTCACTAGTCTTTCGGAAGCTCTTTTTATCATAAGCCAGATGTCCTGCCTCTGTTACCTCCATATGTAAATTATTTATCACTTCTTGAACTCATCAACATTACAACCCAATCTACTGCTCCTCCATGATACACTTCTCTCCATAAATATCTTTTCTTGACTTTCATGATTTTTACCTGTACAAACTATTTAATTCTCCTTAGTTGTGTTTATCTTAAAAACCATTCTTCTTGAATATTGAGATTTTACTCGATGTATCTGATTATTCTCCTTTCCATCTAATAAATGTTTAATACTCTCATGTAGCGTTTATTTTCAAAGTCGGATATGTTCTTTTTAGCTGAAACTCCGCAAGAACAGAACAATTAAATGTGCTAAAACTGAACCACAAAGACGCTCCAATTAGGATAATACTCCTTGACATCGACTAAGAGGAACTGACTATCTCTATATTTGTTAAGAGTGCAAAGACGTCACTCTCGTAACAAATAACAAAAATCTCATGTACACAATAATTGAAATGGCAGGAATTTCAAAGATTGTCAATGACGTCATTGCACTTTAATCTCGATGACAAATGACTAGGTCAGTCGCGTAAAATGCTAGCTAGGAAAAACATAGAAAAATGTACACATATCAAGATATTGCAGAACTTCGCTTCCATAACAATATTTTCTTAGATCTAGTCTATAACATATCGAAAGGCATGTATGCTCTTTTCACTTGATTAGTAAGTGTCCAGGTCTCAAAGGCATATGTTGCAATAGCAAAGATGCAAATGCATCCATACTTCAAGAGCTGAATATTGAAGAAGGTTGGCTATTAAAGACGATAAAACAAAGACAATTGAATTATTTTGGTCACTTGAAAAGTCATAAATGTGTGGAGAGAACAATTGCCCGGGAAGAGAGGAAGAGGAAGGCCAAAGAGAAGATGGGTGCAGGATGTGGCGGATGATCTCCAGATGGGTGTATTGGACGCGGGACATCATGCTTGTGATAGAAAGTTTTTCTGAAAGGTTGTTATGGGAGCGAGGTTCTGCAAAGGACGTGCTACTGAATGAATGAATATATCAATAAAATTAGGTAAAAGATCCTGTTTCACGCATTTGGGCGTATTGGGTGCTATTGTTGAATATCTAATGAATCAGCTGAAAACACATATCAGCCTTTGAATATAAATGTTAGTGGATAGTATTCACATCCATTGGAACGACAGGAGAACAACAATAGGAGAACAAACACATCTAACCAACAAGGACTCAGTATTCAAGAAGGTTGGGTATTAAGTGAAACAAACATGAGGAAAATAAAATAATCTGGAGATGTAGAAAGGCACGAGATGCCAGAGAAGATAATTATGTAGGCGAGTACTCCGGGGAGACAGAGAAGAGAAAGCCACAGCGAGGATAGATTCAAGATGCGATGGATAATTTACACATGCCAGCAATAGAGACACGACATCTGGTTTATGATAGAGAGATATTTCGAAATACTGTTAAGAGGGAGAACGTTCGAACAGTACAGGCCTCTGGATGAGATAAAATCATCAACAGTTGCCATTGCTTCCCAGATGGAAAGATATAATTTGAAATAATGAATGAAGGTAATCTAATTATCTTAGGGTATGTAGCGTTCTCATGTTGATTATGTTGTAAGAATTGAGCAGAGGTTGTAACAGACACAGCACACTTAGAATTCCATGCAGGATGTTTTATTTCCATGTAACTGGCTTCTATTGAATTTATAACGTGTCTATTGCCTACCCCCCTGTGGATTATATCCATTTTACTACCTCACAATGTTACGTAAGTATATGGGTGTTGGGAAGACCAGCGCAGCCGCGGGGCTGAATACACTTGCGCTTAAACTTCCGATGCGCCGAGGGTGTTGTGTGGTTTCAAGTGCTGCTGTTATGTAGCCTGGGGCGCAGATTTTGGGTAAACGCCCAACCTTGTATAATACCCCATGGCTCGTGCATTCACCACCTCTATCAGCAACAGTCCAAATCTTGGCCTTCATGTAGCGGAACTGTTTTAAATATTAGAAGGGACGGCGGCAATTCTCTGGCGCCGTAATAATAACTAGAACGCTCTAGGCGTGTATGCACGTACATAAGTGTGCAGATACGTGTGTGCGTGCGAACACATCTAAACTCGAGTCTTCTCTAGAAAAGGAAATGAAAGGTGCTGAAGACGGAGGCAACCAGTCAGGAGGCGCTCAACAGAAATATGTCGATTACTGCAAAACTGTAAGGTGCTCGCCCTAAGAAACGAACGAAAGAAGAAGAAGAGGAGGGTGTTGTTATGGGTTCATTCCACATACCTGTCATTTAGTCTTGAACGATGACTTCTAGCTCAGAAACCAATGGCAATCTACTAAACGTAAAATATTCTGGTAAAACAATTTGAGAACGGGGTTGATCGTAACTTCCTTAAAATAATATGAGCCATTAACATGAGTGTTGGGAGCTTAAGCTTGCCTTCCAAGACAAGATGTGATGCCCGCAGTGAGTGGGACCCTAATTTGTTTAGTGTCGCCTTGATATTGCCTAGCCTTTACTTTTGTGGTTTTATCTGGTTCTATATCCGGCTTGGGAGTCACATTGCGTAGTGGTCAGACACTAGCGCGCCTGCTCGGTGACCATGGGTTCGATTCGTATGGGGGAGGATTCGGATTTTTTTTCTTAACCTGGGCTCGTAGTTCTACTCAGCCTAAGATCGTAACCAGGAAATTTCTTGGGAAGTAAACTAGGCAGGTGTGATACTCTCTACGTCACAACCCAAGTGAAGATCTGTCTGTAAGAATGTAAGAATATGGGTTTAGCATCATATACCCAGTGCTTTTTAAAGCTTGAAGAGGGTCTTTTACTTCCTTCCTTCCTTCCTTCCTTCCTTCCTTCCCTACCTACCTACCTACCTATCCACCTACCTACCTATCTATCTACCTACCTACTTACTTATTTACTTACTTACCTACAAACTTACTTACTTACATACTTATTTACTTACTTACCTACTTACTTCCTTACGTCCTTACTTACTTACTTATTTACCTACCTACCCACTTACTTACTTACTTAATTACTTACTTACCCAATCACTTACTTACTTACTTACGTATTTACTTACGTACTCACTCAGTCAGACACTCACTCACTCACTCACTCACTTATGTACTCATTGATTTACTTACCTACTTACTCTCTAACTCACTCACTTACTTACTTACTTATCTACTCATTCATTTACTTACTTACTCACTATCTAACTAACCCTCTCACTCACCCACCCATTAACTTACTTACTTCCTTATTTACGTACTCAATCCCTTATTTACTTACTTACTTAACTTACTTACTTACTTACGTACTCACTCACTCACTCACTCACTTACGCACTTACGCACTTATTTACTTACTCAATCACTTACCTACTTATTTACTTACTTACTTACTTACTTACTTACTTACTTACTTACGCACTTACTTACTTACGAACTTACGTACTCACTCACTGACTCACTGACTCACTCAATTACTTACACACACACTCACTGACCCACTGACTGACTCACTTACTTACGTACTCACTCAATAACTCACTCATTCACTCACCTACTTACTTACCTACTTACTCATTTACTTACTTACGTACTTATTTACGTACTCACTGGCTCACTGCATGTCTCACTTACTTACTTACTTACGTACTCATTTACTGATTTACTCACTGACGTACCTACGTACTCACTCACTCACTCAATCACTCACTCACTCACTACCTCACTCACACACTTACTCACTCACTCACTCAATCACTCACTCACTCACTACCTCACTCACACACTTACACATTCATTTACTCACTCACTTACTTAATTACTTACTTACTCAATCACTTACGTACTTACTCAATCACTTCCTTTCGTACTTACTCACTCACTCACTCACTTACTTATTTACTTACTTACTTACTTACTTATTTACTTACTTACTTACTTACTCACTTACTTACTTGCTTACTTACTCAATCACTACTAAATTACTTACTTACTTGAATTATTTGCGTACTTACTCACCTACTTACTTACTTACTTACTTAATTACTTACTTACTTACTTACGTAATCACTTACTTACTTGCTTACATACTCAGTCACTTACTAACTTACTAACTAACTTACTTACTTACTTACTTACTTACTTACTTACTTACTTACTTACTTACTAACTTACTTACTTACTCACTCACTTACTTACTTGCTTACTTACTCAGTCACGTACTTACTTACTTACTTATTTGCGTACTTACTCACTCACGCACTTACTTCTTTCCTTACTTACTTACTTACTTGCTTAGTCACTTACTTACTTACTTACTTACTTTCTTCGTCACTTACTTACTTATTTACTTACTTGCGTACTTACTAACTTACTTCCTTACTTACTCACTTATGTATTTACTTACTTACTATATCCAGTGTATTTGTTTTTATGCTTTTATTGATATTTTATCATTCTCAAAAGAGGTTAGAAGCACTTTAGCTGTTGTCATTAATTCTACGCATGAGGTAAGACCTAACGAATTCCCGATGTTAATTCAAAGTATGTTATGCATTAATGATAAGAAACAAAACAGAATGTGAAGGCAAACACAGTGTAGACAAAATGATTAACGACATCTTTGGTACAAACATATACATGAAATTGAAAAGAAACAACAGTAAGACGACAAAAGCGAATTACAAGATGTCGCATGGTTTATCATTAAACGTTGTTAACCTTTGAAAAATACAATTTCTTTCCTGGTTTTTTCAGTTGACTAATTCGTACGCCATTATGACAAAATCGATTATTAGTCTACTCTTCAATGCACGCACTGGGGCTTGCCGAGCTGTCACATTAGCATAGTGTAATCTTTGTCACAAAGTCGATCTTTTCCGCGTTTAGATATCCTGGTTTTTGTTTCGATTCCAGTCGTCGCTCATACTCTTAAATAATCCAGCTTCGCATAAAGCAAGTAAAGGTAAGCGCGCTCAAGAAATTTCAATGAAAAGATGGGAAATAGTGATAGAAAAATCTGGAAGTCCAGAAGTATAATTCAAAGTTTCTTTCGTGAGGGAAAGGAAACAGCCAAATTCTCGTTCACACTCTGATATATTTCAGTTCGTATACAGCAAGTAAGGGAAAGTACGTTTAAGCAATCTCAATGAACAGCTGAGAAACAGTAATAAAGGAAACTAGAAATCACATCTAAAATTCAACGATTCATCCATGAGGAAACAACAGCGCATTTCTCATTCACACACTGATATAAGCACTTCGTATACAGCAAGTAAGGGAAAGTGCGTTCAAGCAATCTCAATGAACAGTTGGGAAACAGTAATAGTAAAACGAGAAATCACATTTACAATTCAACGATTCTTCCGTGAGAGAAAGGAAATAACACACACACATCGTGATTGTAACTGACTCAGAAAGCATGCTGACGAGGGTGAGGACGGGCAGACTTCGTGCGGAGTGGCTTGCTTCGCTTCGGAGGTCACGGGTGACAAGCATCGCCTGGATCTTTTCTCCGGGGCATGCCGGTGTGCTGGGAAATGAACAGGCGGACAGATTGACTGGCTCTGCAGAACTTGGTGGAGTATTGATACATGACAAGGCAGACGTGGTTGCGACCTTGTGGGAGCATGTGCACACCTCGGAGGAGCAAATGGATTACCATGGTCTAGCAAGAATGAGACAACGAGGAGTGACGAAGGGATCTGGCCGACGCTCAACGCTCAAAGGAAAGGCGAGACAGACTTATATCAGAGTGCTACTGGTACTATTAGTGTTGGAACTCTTCGCTGGCTGCTGAGGATGGGGACGGAGCACTTATGGGAATGCCCCGAATGCTGTGATGTCGATTCTTAAATCAATCAATCAATCAATCAATCAATCAAGGAAATAACAGCACATAGTCCTTTTTCATACTCGGGTAGCCAACTGTAAGTAACAGTCTTCAAGCTGAGGAAGTAAAGTAAAGCATCCCTGAGGTGTATTGTGTACATGGTGGAAGCACCATGATTTTAGACCAATCGACACTAGTTGGATGATGTGGGTAATGTCACGCTGGTGGCTCTAGTTGTCAGGACGTTTTCTGATTTTAAATTTGGTCAAACTGGAAGCTTGTTCCGTGGCGAAGTGGTTACGGGCGCACGTCGTCCGCATACCACGTTCAAAATGCAGCGGCGGGTGATTTGGCAGCAGACCGCCTTGCGTTGTTTCTTATTTTTTTAATAAAATGGTATGTGTGCCGGTCGTTCAGAAAGCAATGCAAACTACTGAAAGTAAACTTGCCAAGAGATCACAAATAGCCAGTAAATGCTGGGGTTGACTACGATGTCCTGTAAAGGATACACAACTAACTTTTTTTTAACAACCTGGGAGTTCAGGTCTGTTTTAAACATCCGCCCCAAGTGGATTTGAACCCATAATCACCGAGTGTCTATCCACTGCGCTAGCATGTTTCCCTGAATACAAGTCCTGAAGCAGAACTCTGCTGTGGGTCTATACACTGTTAGGACCATCGTGTTGTGTAGGCCTCGGTGCACAGAGGGATAGATGACCAATCTCTCCCTCCCTTAGCGAACACCAAGTACTGGTATCGAACCCGCATCCTGCCATTTTCAGCGTAACGTAGTGATGGTGGTTTTCAGACTAAAACTTTGGCAACACACAGACTCACATGATACGTTGACTGATACACATGGGGCCCAGCTAGGCACATATCGTGCGATGTTTGGGACGCAGTGATTTAATTCAATAGTAAAGGTAGTTCCGTAGCAGATGCTGCAATTAGGATGTGAACTGTTAGGCCTTCACGCATTCTAGGTTACGACATATGAGGATAGGTAGCCTTCTCGCTTCCTCGTCGCCTTTCCTTCGCCGAGAATTGACAGAACATTCTTAAAATTGCCTGGTACAGTACTTATATTTATGCCCGCTCCGTGGTCAAGGTGTTACCATGCAGTTCGTAATCCCGTATACCACATTCGAAACACAGCGTGGGCGGTTCGGCAGCAGACTACCTTACGTTGGTTTATTTATGGTATGGGGCACCCACTGGCACGATTGGCACAATCGTGAAGAAAGCAATGACTAACTACTGAACGTAAACTGGCCCAGGAATCACGAATAGCTAAAAAAAAATACTGGGGCTGACTGCTACGTCTCATCTCATCATGTTCCTCTTGTACCTTGCGGTGTCGAGGTGAAGTATAAACTTCGTGAGAGTGCCCGGTTATGGGCTTCGTATATCGACATTCCCATGGATTCTGTTATTCCCTCCGTCCAGCGTTTACGTGGTCGGCCTCTTCCTCTGTTTCCATCTGGTCTGTACGTCATTGCTTGTTGTGGCATGCTGTTGACTGGTAGCCTACTTCAGTCCGTTTATACTTCTTAGTTTTTCTACGAGCAGTATGAAGATCCCCTGCCGGCTTGCTAGGCCAGTCGCAGGTTTAGGACACTAATCTGACCACAGGGAGTCCATCCCCTATGGCGAGCCATAGCCCCGTTAGCCCATGACCTCGCGGTCATGGTT
Source organism: Cepaea nemoralis (assembly GCA_014155875.1). Lineage (NCBI taxonomy): Eukaryota > Metazoa > Mollusca > Gastropoda > Stylommatophora > Helicidae > Cepaea > Cepaea nemoralis. The sequence goes on from JACEFZ010015444.1 coordinate 112,503, forward strand.
GCCCGGTCTGCACCACGTGGAGGTGGGGGTTGACTTGTGTAGTCTGCGGGTCATCGGCAGGCTACTAATTTTCGCTCTTCACCCCTCCTGGGAGAGGCTAGCCGATCCTAACCCTGCTGGCTGCAGGGCCAGGCGCATTCCACACCTTACAGTTTGGGTCGACCGCAATGCAGTATTGGTCAGAACAGATAATCCTACTTCGGCTGGGGATAAAACAAGTTAATATACTTCAATTAGGATCCGTCTCCACAATTAAGTTTGGCTGCAACAAGTCTTCGACAATGTATCTCCCCTTGAGTATAGATTCTGTCAGACCGCTTAATGTTATCTTCGCACTTGTGGGTCAAAAGCAAATGAATAGCAAGTCAGTAAAGCATCCCTTGAGGAGTATTGGTGCATTTGGTACTAGCCTCATATTTGTATAGACCAATGAGCGATGTAGGGCTGATAAGGTCAATACCACGCCGGCAGATTTCACTTTCCAAAACTATTCCTGGTACCTATTCTGCAGGATGTATCGACCAGGAATACTAAACCCTGTCTACAAATCCACCTCGATGCGAATTCGAACCCAAGATAATCTTGCCGGTAGGCTAACGATCCAACCGCCGCAACTACTAACTGATAAGTACGCGTATCTAAACGTGCCTTGTGTTCACTGTTTGTGTGTTAACAACCAGATGGGCAGCCCGAGAGCCGGTCAACACAACTGAGAGAAATGTACATTGATTTAGCCGTTATTATTGTAGCTGTCTCTTGAGTTATCGTTTTTATCTGATGGAGCGCCTAATCGTATGCGGTATTTTTAGAACGGGGCACTCTCGGAACTTCATCACCGCATACGAAATGCAGCCGGAAGGGGACAAAATTGCGGACACTTTTCTAAAATTACACATATGTGTCTATAACCCTGTCTAGCTGTCTGTCTTTCTGCATGTAATCTGCATGTTTTTGTGTGTAAGGCTGTCTTAGAGTCTTGTGATGTTGCCTGTCTGTCTTGGCTGTTCCTGCTTTTTGGGGGAATTTTGTTTTTGTTTTTATTTATTTCTTCGAGGCTATACATGTGTTGTGATTTGACAGTGTCTTTCTGTTTAAATGAATATTACTGTCCACATACTATAGTCGTATATATGAAGCCATTTCCGTCCGCCCATCCGTCCGTCCGTCTGTCCATCCTTCCGTCTCTTTGCCCTTCTGTTCGTTCATTCGTCCGTCATTCCATTCGTCCGTCATTCCATTCGTCCGTCCCTCCGTCCGCCCTTCTTGTGTTACTATATGTTAACCAATTTACACATGGGAGTCACGGTAGCGTAGTTTTTAGACTCTTGCCTGCCATGGCCATGGGTTCGAATCTCCAGCAAAGCGGATTTTAACAACAAATAAGCCGGGGCTCCTATGTCCAACCAGCCGAAATGGAGTACCAAGAAATGTTTTGGGAAGTGGAGGCGGCTTGTGTCCTTTTGACCTCATTGCCGCTGCAGTGCCGATTGGTCTATACACATTTGGGTGTAGTACCATATGCATAAATTAATTAACAATTTAGTTGCAACTCCTTCACAGGCCGTAGAAGTCAACCCCTGCAGTTTGGCTGTTCATGATTACTGGGCAAGTTTTACGTTCAGTAGTTTGCCATTGCTTTCTGAACGACCGGAACCTATACCTTTTTTCTTAACAACAAAACAAAAACAGCACCGCTGTGTTTTGAACCCGGGTATACGGGATTACGAATCACATCCGTAACACCTTCGCCACGGAGATTGGTATAGGCCCAATACATCCCAGGCGTGTAAAAAGGTCCTTTAGATTACTATTTGCAACATAATTGCACCATCACATCTGAAGTCTTCATACGTTGCCACAGCGTTTAGTCTTATCAGTTGTAATCGTGAATCAAAGTAAATAAACGACACGTGGTTGAAGATGGTTGAAGTCACGTAGTTTTAGCACACCAACTATTATTTGTACTGTTCTGTACTTCATACACGACATGTGTACCTATGACAAAATAGGTGCAGGTTTATATAGGTTACAGGCAAGAGGCTCAACTTTATTGCACCGGGTTTGATCCTATATAGCTCAGTCTTCTTTCCGCAGACAGGCATGCTGAAAGCGACGTGGTCAGCATTGACTATATAGCCCAGCTGACGATCCCCTCTAGGGGGTCTTCAAACATCTGCACTCGAAAACCCAAACTGTAAAACGAGCCTACGACTTTCGTAGCGCGAGTCAGACGGTTTGATCATTTTGCACGTAGATCTCCGAATGATTCTTATCTCATTCTGTACCAAGCAAACCACTTTACGGCGATTACTCATTATACAATTATACGTGTGTGTGTGTGTTTTTTTTTTTGCATATCCTACGATTATACTACCTTTAGTTTATTTTGAACTCTTTCGTTTTCAGACGGTTATACATTTGACCCACTCTGTGTTATTTGTTATTTAAAGTGCTTTACGTCATTGTTGTTATAGGTGGGTTGTCAAGCGGATTCAAGTGGAGCTGTCAGACGAAGAAATCCTGAAGCAGCTGCAGGAAGAGAATCTCAACATCACATCTTGAAGGCGGAGTGGATCCTGACTTACTCTAACATCCCTACGACGCTGGCGGTGGTGACGACCGAGGGCAGCGAGATACCGACCACAATCGCAATCAACAAGAAAATGCAACATCCAGAGAGATTCATCATGAGAGTCACTCAATGTCCAAGATGCCAGAGGGACGGCCACAGCAGAGCAGCATGTCGCAGTAAGACAAAAATCTGTCGGTACTGCGCTGATCACCACGCCTTTAAGGAGCGCCCGCTGGTCAAGCTGGACACGGACTTCAAAGCACCCTTCAGCAAAGGAAAGTGCGCCAACTGCCTGGTCAAGCATGGAGCAAGATACTTGGGCTGTCCGTACCTTTAAAGACACAGAGACCTCTTACAGATTCCATTAACACAAAGACGTCATACAAAGAAGCAAGGCGGAGGAGCGAGACGGCCACGTGTATATCCCATGCTGAAAGAGATCGTCTGTAGAACCAGATAGACGAGCTGAAGAAGCAAGTCAAGGCAATAATGAAGCCAGCACCAACCAGCGCTAATGAGAAGCTGCTAGCCGACATGAAAGAAATCCAGCACAGCATCAAACAAGAGATGGAGCGCAGGCTAAGATAAAGAAGGAAAACGAGGAAATCCTACAAAAAATCAAGACCGAAAGAGAACTACTGAACGCCAAAAGGACGCAGCACCAACCCAAACCAACAGATGAGATGAAGCAAGATGAAGCACAACAAAAGCACGATACATAAGCAACCCGAGATGAAATCAGCATCCTGCCAGGTAGAGGAATATGACCTAGAGGAGTTCACCGAAGACGAATGGAGAGAGTACGAAACAGAGAGCGCCGCCCGCCTAGCTTACTGCGAAGAAAAGGCAAGGCAAGCTGAACTACGATGCAAGGAGTGGGATAACAAAAAGTCAAGCCAGACGTGCCAGGAGCCTGCACCAACAAAGAAAAAACAAGAGCAGACGAGCACAAAGGATAGCCACCTACCGACCTCCAAGCTGACGTCACAAACACAGACGATTACATAACCAGTCCGAGATAGGACTTACTCGTAAGAGCGCACAAGACAAGAATTAGGGTGAATGAACCCACAAAACCCACGGACCTCAACAATAACCACAGCTGAAAGAATCAGGTTGAACGAGGCCGAATTTTGAATGTTTGTTTTGAAAATGGAATTCGAATTGGAATTGTTGTTATATGAATGTGTACGTCCTAGTTATTAATTTAACTATGTATGTATTTGTCGTAATGTTTAACTGGTTCAGTGTCCAAGGATAATATATCATTAAATGTGATCTCCCGTTTAAACAGAATGGCGGTATATCGATACCAGGGTCATCGTGTCAATTGATTTGTTTAACGCTCAGTGTTATGTCATTTGACATTATAATAATTGTTCATTTGATTGTGTACCCTTTTGGTGCAAACCTACATTTTGCATGGCACCGAGTAAGCTAATGTGTATGTCCTAGTTAGTATTTTTAAGTATATGCCCTAGTTGTGCAGACCGAATGGAAGCAGAAGAAAAGGCCGACCACGTAAACGACGGACAGAGAGTATAGTGGAGTCTATAGGAATCTCAATACATGTAGTCCATGAACGGGCTTGTTTTCAGTTCATCTCGACACTGCAAGGTATAAAGGGAACAAGATGAGATAGTGAGATGAGAAGACCTAGTTTCTATTTCAAGTATGTGGGTCCGGGTTGTAACTGTAATGTGTTGTTTCCAGTTGTTTCTTTAATTATTACATTTCTAACTTCAGCCTTCCCCTGTTCCAGTGCGATTATTTTATAAAACAGAACTGACAGCGACAAACTGTCTGTGTCCATTAAAAGCTTCTCATGAAACAAGCTGCTACAGCGGTCTCCTTATGCACTTAGTTAAATGAAGTTTCATGCCTTTCCCCATAGTTTGCTGGAGTGTTGGGAAACGAACAGGCAGATATATTAGTTGGGTGGGATGAGGCAGATATGAATAGGGCCCGTTAGGATTATTGTTAGTTAGTTAGTCACGGATCTAACATCACGGCAACGGATCATCCTCATAATACCCCGTCCCTGTGCCAGTAAATATCACTCAAAATGCTCCCCACTTTCGCACGAGAAAAGTGGAAAAAAAAACAACAGTAACGACAAACCAACAGCACACACAGGCAAGTGCATGCGTAAGGCCGCTGCCAGAATTCCAACATAGCAGTCTTCCACGAAAATTACAGTTCGTCGTAGATGGAAGCGGCAGTTACTAGAAGAAAGCAGCAGCTTCACACACATTACCACATAATGCAAATCTAGCTAGCTCAGCAACTTGCCGCTGCTATTTTCTGAACACGCAGTTCACAATACAATAGAATCATTGCAAAGTGTGGAATAACCGATACACCAGCATCTGTCCAAACACTAAATAACGCTCTAAAAATGATATGTAGCATTATGTGCTCTGTCAACTGGCGTAGGCGTTCACAGTTCTCCACAAACCTCAGTCCTTGATGGTCTGTAATAAATTTGCTGATGATACTCCTCCATGCCATGGTCTGAGTCTACTCAACACGCTTTCTCTTGTTTGTTTTTTTCTGTATTGTCCTTTCAGAGTAAAACATTGCTTTGGAATAAACTAAATTATTATTTAAACATTGAGCACAACCCACTACTGGCAGCGCTGATGGTATTCCGGTACGAACCTAAGGCCTTGTCCACGTTAATATGGAAGCAATAAATTAATATGATTTAAAATTGTTAATTATCATCTTCAAATTGCATCAAATGCAAAGGATCAAGAGCAATTGCTGTTTATCAGCATGTGTTGTCTCCAAGCATTTCTTGTCTCCGAGCACTTGCTGTCTCCGATCATTTGTCGTCTTCAAGCATATGTCTTCGAGCATTTGCTTTCGAAAATTTATCTCCAAGCATTTGATTTCTCCGAGCATTTGAAGTCTCCGAGCATTTGATTTCTCCGAGCATTTGAAGTCTCCGAGCATTTGATTTCTCCGAGCATTTGAAGTCTCCGAGCATTTGTCTTCGAGCATTCGTCTCACAGCATTTGTCTCCGAGCATTTGCTGTCTTCGAGCATTTGCTGTCTTCGAGCATTTGTCTCTGAGCATTTGTCTCCAAGCATTTGCTGTCTCCGAGCATTTGCTGTCTCAGAGCATTTGCTGTCTCCGAGCTTTTGCTGTCTCCGAGCATTTGTTGTCTCCGAGCATCTGTTGCTTCTCGTTAAAAGATTCCTGTATGTTCTGTGTGAAAACGCTGGAATCCGACAGAGAACTGAGACCAGTCTGGAGGAAGTATATGATACCATTCCGCCAGAGAATCGACCGTGACTACCCACATAATCGTATTGTAAAAATTAGGTAATGAATGAGTTAAAAAACCTGAGAAGCAGAATCCGTAAGCTTTACTGGGACACGATCACAAGTGACAAAATGGACGTTGCGGCTAAAGCTTTCATCAGCACACAATCAACAAGCATACTCTGATAAAACTACATGACAACTATATAACAGCTAAGTAGCAGTATGCCTCTTTCAGTCCTGTATGAGTATAGAGTTGTGCCACTGGGAAGGCCCCTGGCAGCATTGCTGGTGACTGTATAATGAGAGAGTGACAATCTCTGTCACAGTTTCCGCATCTTTAAGACGAAGTAGGTCCCCCAGTAAGTAACTGCATTTTATGCCTGTGCCTTCTATCCTCAGTTTGTTGGATCAGATTGCGCTCAAAGAGCACCAGTCGGTTTCGTACAACTCTTCTCCAGGATTATTTGTATGCTACAACTCTTCCCCACGTTCTGGATCTATGCCTAGGGTTTTTATATCTTGTTTACACACAATCTTATATGGCATTTGGGGTCTTCCGGGTTGCCTCTTTCGAGTGGCTAGTTCTTCGCATAGGAGATCTTTGGGAATACGTTCATCACCCATTCTAGATACGTGGCCCAGCCACCAGAGACTTCTCTGCTTGAGGAGGGAGTGCACTGTAGCAATATCCGCTCTTTCAAGCACATACAAACTAAGCAGAGCACAGCAAATCACCAGTATTTTACTCTGACCGCTAAGACTACAAACCCTTCTCCACAAAACGATGCCTATTCAAGTTGACCAATGCAGTTTTCAGAAGACCCCACACTTTAAAAAACACCCCACACATTAAAAAACATCCTATAATTATGCCATCCTGTTATTTATTGCATATTCTGCAAGGCCACATAACAATATTTTCATGTGGTCTGCTTGTTATCTTTGACGCAATCTAGTTCAATACCATACATTTTCCCCGTTGTTGTGTTTGTCAATCGACGTCAGTGGCTTAGAGGTTAGTGAAAGCAATTTCATAATTTCATGAAATAGCGGATCGAGAGTTCGAAACCAGGAATACAACATACATAAATGAACGTGCACATGAGCGGGGTTTCTATTTCTAGAATAATGATAACACCGTGTATGACACCACAACCTCAAGTCTGCAAATGGAGGTGGAGCTGGTTGCTGCAGCTTTCCTACTGATTTCAGAACAGACTGTATACGCATGTGGTGATTGTAACTGATTCACAAATCATACTGGCAAAGGTGAAGACTGGCATGCTTCGTACAGAATGGCTTGCATCGATTCAGAGGTCGCGGGTTGAGAGCATTCCCTGGATCTTTTCTCCAGGACGCTGGCCTGTTTGGAAATGAACACACAGACAGATTGGCTGGTGATGCAGCAGCAAGGAGCGGCCAGAGGAACTAGTCGACAGTCGTCACTCAGAGGTAAAGCAAAACGGACATATAATCAGATTGCAACGGGCACCATTAATATTGGATCTCTACATTAGCTGTTGAAGATGAGGACTGGGCTCTTATGGGAATGGTCCGAGTGCACTGATGTCGGTTCTGGACTCAACTCAACTAAGCTGATAACACCGTGGACGGATGGAAAAAAGCAATGCAGATTTCTTGAAAGACAGTAACTGCTACTCGCAGCAGACGAAGGCCGTATACATTCTTTAGGCATATCAACAGAAGGGGAATGGTGGAGTATGTTGTCACAACGGGAAAGCTGGAGGAGAGGAGAGGCAGAGGAATAACAAGAAAAATATGCTGGCCAGTGTGACGTGTCTTGGAGGAGCATCATTATCCGAAATGAACGGCAGTACACGAGATAGAAGGCAGTGAAAAGATATAATCACCAACGCCACTCAGCACTGACTATATGAAAAAAAATTGCAAAGAGCCTTGGGAGGAAGCCTAGGCGGCAATCAAACCATAACTCAAAGAAGAAACAACAACAATAACAACAGTGTCCGTGTTTGTGTCTTTGCTTGTAACACTCATTAAACTGAGATAATTGATACTAGGTATAATAATATCCGGGTGAATCGGTACTTAGAGAGCTGACGGACGGGTCCGTAGTTTAACAACAGCGATAGAATTTCCCCCTCAGGGACAACACGTAATTAGTTCTGGAGTTCTTGGCAAGATCGGTGGGTTAATTTCTTAGAGATGTTCCATGCACAGCTTCAGGGGTCTTGAGGAGTCATGATCGTTATATCGTCTAGACTGATGCGATTTACTTATGTCTGTCGGTCAATCTGTCTCTCTGCCTGCCTGTTTTCCTGATTTTTTGTTTGTCTGCCTAGCCACTTATCTGTCTGTCTGTCCATTTTTCCGTATGTCTGTTTTTTATGTATGTCTGCCTATCTGCATGTCGGCCTGCCTGACCGTCTATCTAATCAATGTCTATGCATATCTCTATATCTGCCTGCCTGTCTGTCTGTCGGTTTGTTCATTAGATCAATCTATCAATCGATCTGCAAGTCATCTGTCTGTCTGTCTGTCTGTCTGTCTGTCTGTCTGTCTGTCTGTCTGCCTGCCTGCCTGCCTGCCTGCCTGCCTGCCTGTCTGTCTGTCTGTCTGTCTGTCTGTCTGTCTGTCTGTCTGTCTGTCTGTCTGTCTGTCTGTCTGTCTGAACACTCACAATTTAGTAAATTCTACATCAAGTGGCTCTAGTATTTGAGACTTACAATTTGTATGATAATAGCAGGATGAAGTATAAATCTTTATCTCCAGAAATAAGAAAGAACACAAGAAAGGACAAAAACAAATGTATACAAGATTGATGTACCAGAATAGAGCAATATCATAAGACTGGAAGAGATTACGAAATGTTCAAAGAAATGAAGTTATTGACAAGAAATGTTCAACCTCAATTAAATGTTATATGTGACAAGTTGGGAAATTCGTTAACAGAATCTAAAAAGAATTCTAGAAAGATGGAAATAATACTGCAGTGGAATGTATGATATGAATGAGAGTGAGGATATCAAGATATATGAACCAATGACAGTAGAGACAGAACCTGAACCCTCAATAGATGAAATTGCATGGGCAATAATGAACCTGAAGAATGGTAAATCACCTCAATGTGATGAGATACCTGTTTAACTAATTAAAACGGGAGGAGAAGAAAGCATACAAATCTATCACGCTTTATGTAAAATGGTAAGGAAATATGGTATATGGCCAAAAGTTTGGAAGAGAGCTACCTTCATACCAATACCAAAAGAGGGCAACATGAAATTATGCACCAACTATAGAACTGTTGCCCTGATCAGTCATGCAAATAAAATTCTACTAAAATTATAATGGGAAGACTTCGTAAGAAAATGGAAGAAGAAATTAACGTGGTTCAAGTTGGATGTAGACAAGGAAGAGGAACAAGAGATCACATACTCTTCATACGTTTAACAATAGAGAAATGCAGAGAATTTAATGTAAACATATCCTCATGTTTTGTGGATTATTCAAAGGTATTTGACAGTGTACAACATCAGAAACTTTGAGAAATCATGAGGAATATGAGATTTCCATCGCATGTAACATAACTCATTAAAATGCTCTATCTAGACCAATAAGCAGCGGTTAGAATAGATGGTGAGGCATCAGATTGGCTAGACAACAAGCAAGGAGTCCGTCACGGTTGTGTGCAGTCCCCCTGTTCAACAGTTAATCCTGTACGCCGAAAATATAATGAGAAATGTCAGAGATGATATAAACAGGGAGCAATATGATGCCCTAAATATCGGTGGTCATGACATACCAGAGATTCGATATGCTGATGATACAGCATTGTTATCCACAACACAGAATCGTATAGAAAACCTAATAGCCTCAACCCAGTTGAATAGCGAAAATCTCAACTTGTATCTTAACATAGCAAACACAAAGATAATGAATACAGACAAAACTGCTATGGAGGAAGAAAAATATGTTAATGAGGAAAAATTGGAGGTGGTGGAAAATTTCGAATATCTTGAGTCATTGATTACCAACAATAGTGACACAATGAAAGAAATTAAAAGACGAATATATATTGCTCTTCAAAGACTAAAACAACTGAATAAATTGTGGAATGAGACAGATACAACTACAAATATTAGATTTTTAAGAGCATGCATCTTTCCCATTGCAACATACGCCTGTGAGACTTGGACACTTAATAAACAAGCTGAACAGCGCATACATGCTTTTGAATATGACGAGTTCTAAGAATATCTTGGATAAAGAAATGAAAAAAAAGGGTCTGCAAGGTGTGGAATGCGCCTGGGCCTGCAGCCAGCAGGGTTAGGATCGGCTAGCCTCTCCCAGGAGGGGTGAAGAGCATAAATTAGTAGCCTGCCGATGACCCGCAGACTACACAAGTCAACCCCCACCTCCACAGTTGTGCAGACCGGGCAACCATGACCGCGAGGTCATGGGCTAACACGGCAATGGCTCGTCACACGGGATGGACTCCCTGTGGTCAGATTAGTGTCCTAAACCTGCGACTGGCCTAGCAAGCCGGCAGCGAATCTTCATACTGCTCGTAGAAAAACTAAGAAGTATAAACGGACTGACCCAAAAGCCCATAATCGGGCACTCTCACGATATTTATACTTCACCTCGACACCGCAAGGTACAAGCAGAACATGATGAGATGAGAAAGAAAAGAACAAATGCATCCATACTTCAAGAGCTGAATATTGAAGAAGGTTGGCTATTAAAGATGACAAAACAAAGAAAATTGAAAAGAAAAGTTTGGTCACATGAAAAGTCACGAAAGTTTGAAGAAAACAATAATGTAGGGGTATATGCCTGGGAAGAGAGGAAGAAGAAGGCCAAAGAGAAGATGGGTGCAGGATGTGGCGAATGATATCCAGATGGGTTTATCGGTCGCGGGACATCTTGCTTATGATCGAGAGGTTTTGTGGAAGGATGTTATGGAAGCAAGGTTCTGCAAAGGGCATGCTACTAAATCAATGAATGAATAAATAAATGAATGAATGAATGAATGAAAATGTTTGGTTCGGAGCTCAGCATGATCGAATAGATAAGAGCACTCGTTCTTAAACATGCTGATGCCGAAGTAGCGAGTTGAAATGAAATGTTAACTTCTCGCCCTTGACATGGGGATGTAAATTAAAAGTACCTCTGAAGTCGGAGTCATTTGCCTGTTGTATAGGGATACTGGCAATAGGGAAAGCTAATCCACACGCAATAATCAGCCTGGTGCACTAGAACTAATAGCACGCTTATGTACTACGCTTGGGTTCAAGGAGTGTGAACAAAACAAACACACAAAAACATATTTTGTTCGTATTTTATTCCAGTACTTTTATGTCACATCGTAAAATCAGTCTGTCTACAAGTTGCTTGCTTGTGTTCGTTGGCTTGAGCTCCAACGCGAAGTCCTGTATGTCGGATGAAGGCATCCTGTTGTCCAACATCAGTGTGATGTCATACAGGACCTGAGTTTTGCGTGAGTATCCGTTGTCCCATGTCTGGCTTATTGGTGTGCAGACTGGTGGTTCCTCGCCATACAGGCAGACACTCTCCGACTTCGGAGGAATCGGCGATCCTATTGACCTCAGCCAGGACCCCGAAAGGACCTGTTGCCCAGGACGCTCGACGAGGACGCGTCAATAGGTCTTGGCCAGTATATAACCCAGCCCTGGTGCCTTGGAAACACCTCTGCGTCCCTGTCTACAAGTGATCGAGTTTCACATACACGCCAGTCTGAGGCAATGAGTTTCAAATTCCAACTATCAATCATGACCGGGAATTTACCAAGAAATATGAGTTTGAGTTATAATGCTTGTGAAATACTCATCTGAGATAAATGAAAAGTATGGTTCTTCATTCTATACTATATTCTATTCCACATTATATACTATATTATACACTACATTATATATTCGATACTACATTATATACTACAATGTATACTGCATTCTATATTATATTCTATACTACATTATATACCTACATAATAAACTACATTTTATACTACATTCTATATTATATTATATATTAGATTCTATACTACATTCGTTTATTATGTTGCATGACTCTTATAGGATGTTGCAGTCAACACCAGTATTTTAAGCTGCTGTTGATGTACTAGGCAAGTTTTACGTTCAGTAGTTTGCCATTGCTTTCTGAACCACCGGCTCACATACCCCGTAAGTTAACCGCGGTCGATTCTCGCAGCTACTGTTTTAAGCACTTGGATCTACGGGATTACGAACAATGTCGTGAATCCATTGGCCAGGGAGACCGCTTACTTATACTTCATTCTATGCTACATTATATTTTTAAATTTAGTTGCATGTCCTACACAGGACGTAGCAGTCAACCCAAGCATTTTCGCTGTTCGTGATTCCTGGGCAAATTTTACGTTCAGTATCAGAGTCTCGTAGCGGGCGAGAACTGGAAGCGGTTCTACCCCCACTGGTGACTTGCGGGAAAACTGAGCCGGCCGCTCAGAAAGCAATGGCAAACTACTGAGCGTAATCTTACCAAGAAATCAACAGACAGCTGAAAGATGCTGCTGTTGACAGCGATGTCTTGTAAAGGATATGCGAATTTTAAAAAAAAAAGTTTGCCATTGCTTTCTGAACGACCGGCATCTATAATATACTTTTTCGAAAAAAAATCAGCACTGCTGTCTTTCGAACCCGGGTATATGGGCTCACAAACCGCGTTCGCAAGCCCTTAGCCACAGAGACCGATGCTACATTATATACCTACATATAATATACTAGATTATATACCTACATTCTATGAAAAATTCTATACTACATTCTATACTACATTATACACTACATTCTATGCTACATTCTATACTACATTCTATACTACATTATATACCTAAGTTCTATACTACATTTTATATTACACTCTATACCAAATTATATAATATATGCTGTACTACATTAAATACGTACATTCTATACTACATTCTATACTACATTATATACTACATTATATACTACATTATATACTACATTATATACCTACATTCTATACTACATTACATATTACATTATATACATATATTCTATACTACATTACATACCTTCATTCTATACTACAATATATATCTACATTCTATACTACATCATATACCTACATTCTATACTACATTATATACCTACATTCTATACTACATTATATACCAACATTTTATACGTACAATCCATACTACATTAGATACCTACATTCTATACTATATTAAATACATACATTCTATTGGCACCTTTCTGTCTTGACAGACGATAGTTTGGTACATTGTGCTTCAAAAAGACTTAATAACTACAATCTTTGGTTGTGGCAAATGTGGCTGATAAGACCAGTTCGCGCAGTAAATGTTCGTCCAAAATGGATGCATGTGAAAACATGGTCATTTCCACCATCATGCACCATCTTACGTCTTTCACGCACTGTGTGCGCTTTATCTGCAATGAATTTCTCCTTTGTCTTTATTCCTTTTCTAATAGTTGACCTCCATGCAATACTTTTAGCGGCGACTTGCTCCAAATGGGCATTATCAATGCCTGTATCAATCATGTCCCGCCTACACACATCTTTGTATCATGTTAGTTAGTTAGTTAGTCGACAGATCATCCTCTTTGCACATAGAATCATTCAGTCCATAAGTGCTCGGATCCCCTCCTCAGCAAATCCCGCAGCGTGTAGAGGCTAACGACACCAGTTCTGTGTTGGTTAATCAGTCTTCTTTGGCTTCCTGCGCAGTGTTCTTGTTTAGCCACCCATCTTTTAATTTGCTGTTCTTGCAGTCTGGCCATGGTTGTAGATTCACAGTCATCACTTGGTTCTCGCAAAAGTCTTACTTCTCGTAGAGCATTCAGAATGTCAGCCTGGTCCATGGCGCGTCCGCCCTCCACAGTAGCGTTACCTGCGAGCTTGTCAGCCCGCTCATTCCCTTGTACTCCCGCATGCCCTGGCACGAAGATGAAACTAATCTTTGCCAGCCGAGACCGCTCCAGAGACAGCAACCATTCTCTTCGGATCCACCTCACCTCTATCCTCTTGATCATGTTGATTGAGTCGCTAAGGAAACATGCCCTAGTGAATGTCTGTGTCTCGAGCCATATTATTGCTTTACTTACTGCCATGACTTCCATAGTCAGGCTACTTGTGGTTTCAGTGAAAGCACCAGAGTCCTCCTTCACAATTCTCCCTCCGACCCGAGCGGTACACTCCGGTTTCAAGATGGCGACTGACGGTCGTGTTGTGTTGTGATCGTTAACTTTTTCGCGTAGGAGATGGATTTATTCATATCTTGCGTGTAATTTGTGTGCCAGGATATAAAACCAGGAGTTTCTATTCAAGATCTGCGCCGATGCTACGGAGTTTCGTGCATCGAGCGAAGCAATCCTTGAGTGAATTTTCCAGCATGTGTGGTTTCTGTGGGTTTTCGGTACACTATTACGATAATACGTCAATGTCAAGCTGCAAAATAAACTAATTATAACAATAAAAAAGCAGAAATAGATTAATAATAATACAACAATTACGGCTGCAATAAAACAACAATAACAATTACAGGCAGACAGAATGTTGAAGAAAGGCAACAACAATGGAGAATGGCAAATGTAGCTTTTACAATACTAACAATGAAATTACCCTTGGGATAACAGATGCTCCACAATCAAACAATACATGCGACTATGTGTTTTAATCGATTAAACTTAGGCATTATTTGTTTATTAACTTCACATGATATATAACTCTGCAGTATGCACCTGACGAGATGCAGCGAAATATGCCAGGCAATAAATCGTGCAACATAATGTGTGTGGCTTTTGTGTTGAAATACATAAATGTGGTGACAAACTAAATTTCTCGACCACCTAGAGAACAGAATCTGCGCACTAACCACAGCTCAACCACTACTCTTATTTAAAACAAAAGGACAAGATATACAACCTGCCACTATGGATGAACGCAGCTGCATCTGTGAAGGACATTCGTATTCCAAGAAAGAACATACGGAATCTTAGACTGAAAGAAATGCTTATCCGAGGCTGCTGCTAATTCTGAACTAAATTTATCGCGTCCCGGAGCATACCGTGTTGTAGAGAAGATGTCAGATCAGGTGTCAATGAGTAATCCGTGGTCCTTTAGAATTGTTAAGTGATATTAGTACTTAAGATAATGCTGGCTGGGCCAGTGCTGCGTTATATCAAAGGCCCTTGAACAGTGTCGTGTACTATATTTAGGCAAGTGTACAGGATCATAAGGGAGCCGTTTTTTTTGCGCTCTCCCGCTTTGAACCAATGCGTAGTCCATGCACACTATTTATAGTAGTGATGGACTGAATTTTGCGTGTGGGTTAGCTTTTCCTATTAACAGTGTCCCTCGCCATCAGGTGAACCCACTCCGACTTCAGAGGTACTTGTAATTAACGTCCCCAAGTCAAGGACGATAGGTCAAGATCTTAGTCCAGATGTCCGGTGTAGGGGTTGAACCGCTTACCTCGGCATCAGCACACCGTATGTTTAAGAACACGCGTTCTTATCCATTCGGCCATGCGGACCTGCGTGTAGTTGTTACATGCGTGCCTACTGGCCAGGTGGTCATAAGATTGAATCCCCATCGGGACTGGTTTTGTTCCCCGACTAGGGTTCAGATCTCTACCAAGCATACACTTGGTACCTGGGCATATCTCGAGAGGTGGAGACAGTTGGTGAGATGCTGTTTGGTCTAAAACAAATATTGGTCTGGAAACATATCGTCATGTGCCTAGCAAAATAGCTAATTCTTCCTCTTTTTCTTCCTCTTCTTCCAGCTCCTCCTGCTCCTGCTCCTCCTCCTTCTTCTTCTTCTTCTTTTTCTTCTTCTTCTTCTTCTTCTTCTTCTTCTTCTTCTTCTTCTTCTTCTTCTTCTTCTTCTTCTCTTCTCTTCTTCTTCTTCTTCTTCTTCTTCTTCTTCTTCTTCTTCTTCTCCTTCTTCTTCTTCTTCTTCTTCTCCTCCTTCTTGTTCTGATCTTTATATCACCCCCAATCAAACGGCATCAAGCCGTCCTCTCTTGTGGCTATCCCCTGCAGCTCCTCCCAATATTATTCATCCCTGTCCTGTAATTCTCTCTTTGGTGTGTAGTTAGGTCTCCCACTATTTTGTTTGCATTGTGGGTTTCTCTACTTAAATTGTTCTAGAGTTTTCTAAGTGTTTGTCCTATCCAGCGCCAGCGTCGTAACCTCACCTCTTGATTCATTGGATTGTCTAGTTCTCTCTGTGAACTCTAACGTGGTGATTCTATCATTTTATTTTATTCCCACTATTTATTTATTTATTTATTTATTTATTTTGCATATCATTTACAGCACTTGGAATCAACGACTGGCAAGAGAAGGTCAACCAGAGAGACGAATGGATAAGGATTGTATCTGCACCAAAGAACCTCAATGGCTCAAAACGCTGAAGAAGAAGAAGAAGAAGAATCCTTTACAGGGCATCGCTGTCAACATCAGCATCTTTCAGCTGATTGTTGATTTCTTGGCAAGATTACGCTCAGTAGTTTGCCATTGCTTTGTGAGCCACCGGTTCACATACCCCGTAAGTTACCAGAACCGCTACCGATTCTCGCGCAGGTTACGTTCTTCACGTGGATATACGGGAGTACGGAGAAAGACGTTAACACCTTGGGCCAGGGAGGCATGCCCAGACTGTTTATTACAGGAACCAATTAGTCAATGTGTGTAATGTATCAGTAACTCTGTAGGTTCTCCGTGTTTCTGACCCATACAGTAGTGCCGATTTAATATTGGAGTTAAAATTTCTGAAATACTAAGTCATTCGTCACGTAGAAAGTTAACAACACAATCTTTGTATAAAATATGTCGTGCATAAATTTAATGCTCGGTCGAGTGGTAAGATGAATGCATAAAGCGGTGGAGGAAGGTAGAGAGAGAAGATTTTGGATAGTCTTGAAGCATAGAATGGAAAAGTATCATTAAATAATTTAGAGACAATTTTTTGTCCTGTTTTTTAATCTTTTAACAGTCTTTTAACGCGATCTGCCTTTGCTTTACAATTTTGTTTGCTTTACATGTCTTTGGTTTATATGCCTTTGCCTTACCTGTCTTTGCTTTACAGTTTATATAACTTTGCGTTACGCGTCTTTTGCTTTTCATATCTTTGGTTTACATGTCTTTGCTTTACATGTCTCTAATTAGTGTGTCTCTGCTTTACATGTATTTATTTACACGCCTAACACATTCTTACATGAGAATAATTACTTCAGTTCAAGTTTTCTGTTGATATGTCCCATGTATTGCATGTGTCCCTTTCTTGGTGTTTTGATCAGTGATCTAATAATATCTTCAGCTGCCGATACTTCGGTGTTCTGTTTTCTTGTCTGCCAACGCATTACTACCGTCATTCTTCATTATACAACTGTGACATTTCTAATCTACAAGGTCCCGCTGCCCTTGTGATAGCGGCACCCATTGGAGAAACAACAAATAGCTACACTGTAGTCTGCCATTTACATCGTAACACGAAATCAAGGAAGGGTTAGCCTGGGACAGATAAACTGGTCCTGTAGAATCTGCAACTCTAATATCGAACAACCCGAAATAGGATAAGAACAATGTGGGTTTGTAGAAAGCAAGGGCACAGTAAATGCTGGGTATATACTGAGAACAGTAATTGAACGTTCTATAGAAGTAAAGAAAGATCTATATCTTTGCTTTATTGACTACACAAAGGCTTTCGATAAAGTGAGACATGTCGACATGATAAGGATGCTTGAAGATCTACAAATTGATGGAAAAGACCTTAGACTTGTAAAAAACATATATTGGAAACAACAGGCTGCCATCAGAATTGATAACGATGTAGGTCAATATCAGCCTATTAAAAGAGGTGTGAGACAGGGATGTGTAATGTCTCCAGATCTTTATTCCCTGTACAGTGAAAATATTTTCAGAAATATATAAGATATGGAAAGAATCAACATTGCGGAACGATACATCAATAACATTAGATATGCAGATGATACAGTCCGTGATTGCAGACAATGAACAGGACCTGCAAAATTTAGTAGATGCGGTTGTTGCACACAGTAAACAACTAGGGTTAGAACTGAAAATTAAGAAGACACGGATTATGGTCGTCACTGGGAAGAAGGAAATACCACAATGTGATATACGAGTAAATGGGCATATTCTTAAGCAAGTGAATCGATACAGTTATCTCGGCACAGTCATAACATCTGATGGGAGAGCCTTGAAGAGATTAGAACAAGAATTGCCATTGCGAAGGTAGCCTTTAGCAAGATGAAAAACATTCTGACCAATAAAATGATGTCAATTGAAACGAGAAAAAGAATGTTGAGGGGATACATAGAGCCTGTTCTTTTGTATGGATGTGAAACTTGGACAATGATGCAGTCAAGCTGAAAAACATCTGATGACTGCAGAAATGTGGTTTCTGAGGAAAATGCAAAGAATACCATGGACAGATAGAAAAACCAATGACCAAGTACTACAAGAGACAAATGAAAATCGTAGATTGATTAGAGAAATTAGACGTAGACAGTCAAAATTTTTTGGACATGTTATGAGAAGAAATGGACTGGAGAACTTAGTGACAGCTGGCAAGATCGAAGGGAACAGACCAAGAGGAAGACCGAGAGGAAAATACCTGGATGGCTTGGCCACATGGCATGGACGAGACAGGAACACTGAGCTGATCCACGACTCTGGTGATCGAGTGAAATGGCGAATCATGACCGCCCACGCTTTCAGGCATGGCACATGATTGATTGATTGATCCGGAAACAGTCCCGGATCACGCGTGTGAAGCGGGTGTGTAACCACGCGGCACACACTGGACACACCAAATTATCACAACAGAACATCACAACGCTACCCATCGTAGGCTATGCTCAATATATATTATAGTATAAATATTAAATATAAGTATAAATATTATTATATATTAGTATAAATAGTATAAATATTAATATATCAGTATAAATATTATAATAAAATATATTATATTATATATATATATTATATTATACTATATATATATTATAGAGATAGACGTTAACTGCTACGCCAGGGGGAACGGCGTGGTGAGTATACAGTAAATGAAATACACAATTGCTTTTTGTTTATATTCATGTGTTACCTTCCATGTTCCATTTTTCGCATTGGGCAGTGAGAGCATGTTATGTGATATTCACTGGCACAGGAACAGAGCATAATGGGGTGACCCATTGCGGTGAAGCTGGAACCGCGACTAAATAACTATGTTGAATACATGAAATACTGGAGCACTCTGGAAAATCCAACACTTTTGCTAGTTAATAAAACACAATTACACAGCTAATGTGCTTTTCTGACATGGAGTCAAGGGGAGAAATGTATAATTACATTTGATATCTGAAATATTACAGGAAAAGTAACAAAAACACACCAGTAATTTGTGACGAAACAGGGAGGCAGTTGTGTGAGAATGGCCGGCGAAAAATGTGTTCAGGCAAAAATATCAGCTGGTTAGAAAGTCGATGAAATTGACAGATAATTAACAGTGTGAACAATAAACTATCAGGAGTGTCACAATGGGACATTTGACAGAATATTTCAAGAAGGTTAAATGGTGAAACAAGAGAGTAATAATGTAATAATTACAAAATCATTAATGTTTCTCGACCGCAGGTAATAATTTAACAACAACTACCCCTTGTGTTGATTTTCATACAATGGTATGTGTGCCTGTCGCTCAGAAAGCAATGGCAAACTACTCAATGTAAGATTTGAAAAGAAATCCAAAGAGCCACAAAATTAAGGGATTGACTGTGACATCCTATAAAGGATATGCAACTAACTAAACCACATTAGAATATATATATATATATATATATATATATATGGTCTGCAAGGTGTGGAATGTGCCTGGCCCTGCAGCCAGCAGGGTTGGATCGGCTAGTTTCTCCTAGGAGGGGTGAAAAGTGAAAATTAGTAGCCTGCCGATGACCCGAAGACTACACAAGTCAACCCCCACCTCCAAGTGGTGCAGACCGGGAAATCATGACCGCGAGGTCATGGGCTAACGGGGCTATGGCTCGCCATAGGGGGTGGACTCCCTGTAGTCAGATTTGTGTCCTAAAGCTGACCTAGCAAGCCGGCAGTGGATCTTCATACTGCTCGTAGAAAAACTAAGAAGTATAAACGGACTGACCCAAACGGATATCGACTCGGCAATGTGAATGGACT
The DNA here is from genome assembly GCA_014155875.1 of Cepaea nemoralis. Lineage (NCBI taxonomy): Eukaryota > Metazoa > Mollusca > Gastropoda > Stylommatophora > Helicidae > Cepaea > Cepaea nemoralis. Next base: position 132,601 of record JACEFZ010015444.1, read on the forward strand.
ACGAGATAGACCAGCGACTCAGAAAACAGGCTCAATGAACGTCTGTGGTTTCAATAGTAAAGAAGAAGAGCTTATAGAAACAAAGGAAGAGAGGAAAATTGGACTTATGGGAATAGCGGACACAAGAACAAAGGGGAAAGGATGCAAGGAGATCCACCACAGTTACACATTTGTCTACTCTGGAGCACAACAGCAAGAAAGGGCAAGACACGGTGTAGGAGTAGTCATCGAACCACGGCTAGCAAGAGGAATACTAGAAATAAAATATAAATCAGAAAGAATCATAACAGTGAGAATAAAAGAACGAACAATTACAACATATGTACAAATATACGCACCATATAATACAAACAAAAATGAGCAAGAATGCGAGGAATTAATTCTACGAAGACATCCATGACGTGCTAAATAAAATAGATAAGCAGGACAATATCATATTTATCTGAGACTTCAATGCAAGACTAGGACATAACAGAGTGGGCATAGAAAAACATCTGGGAGCATTTGGAGATCAGCATAATGAAAGGAATGATAACGGAAGTAGACTAATAGAGCTATGCAGTCAACACGACCTCTATGTAACAAACACATTCTATAAACATAAAGACTCACAAGTATACACCTGGTATAAATGGAACGATCTAGATTCTAAAAGCCAAACTGATTTTATATTAACAAGAAATAACAGAAAGAGAAATATAATAGATGCAAGGGCAGTGTCCAATTTAAGTATAAACACAGATCATAAAGCAGCCGTTGCCATATTTAGAACCTTCAGAAGAAGCACAGAGCAGGAAAATACATGCCATGCGAATCAGTAAACTTTAAAAACCTTAACGATGAGGCAGTAAGGGAATATTACGAGAAAGAACTAACTGAAATCTTTGTAAAATTACCTATAGAAAGAAAAACAGTGGAAGTAGAATGGGGGATGTTCAAATCAAGCATTTTAAATACAGCAAAAATAACATGTGGGACCACGAAAAAACGCAAAATACGGATAAAGAAAATAACAAGTTTACGGAACACAGAGGTAACGAAAGCGGTAAAAGACAAAAATGAAAAATATAAAAAGTGGTTGAAGAGCAAACAGGAATGTGATAACATAGAATATAGAATAGCGAGAAGACATGTGAATAGAATAGTAAAGAGGGAAAAACAAAAAGACTGGGAGGAGTATGGAGAAACCCTAAATAAAACTACAAGGAGGCAACTAGAAACTTCTACAAAAAGATAAGCGCAATGCGAACCAGAGGAGAACCCTTTGAAACAACTGAAATAATTAAAAGCGAAAATGGAGAACCAATAAGTGAACAAAAACAAATCCTAATAAGATGGAAACAGTATTTCGAAAAACTTCTCAACATCCCATCAGATGTCACAGGAATTCAAGAAACCTACACAGATGCCATCGAAGAACTAGAACCAGACATACTAAAAGAAGAAATTATAGAAGCCATCAGATTAGCCGCAAAGAACAAATCACTGGGACAAGATGAAATACCAAATGAACTAATAAAAGCAGCAAAAGAAGTAGGAACAGCATGGCTACATAGACTGTTCAACCATGTTTGGGTAGAATAACAGACACCACGAGACTGGGGAAACGTCATAATTATCCCAATTTATAAAAAAACAAAGGCAGAAAAAAAGATTGCACACTATACAGAGGCATTTCACTGTTGAGTCATACTGGGAAAAGATTTTTGCAAAATTCTTGAGAAGAGATTACGACCTACTATAGAACCCCAGCTAAGCGAAACACAACTTGGATTTAGGGGGTGAAAAAAGATGCACAGACGCCATTTTTGCTCTTAGGCAACTTATAGATCAATCAATCGAATTCAATAAAACACACTACTTAGACTTCGTCGACCAAGAAAAGCATATGATAGAGTAGTTAGAAACAAGGTGTGGGAAATCCTTAAACAATATGGAGTGAGTACACATCTAACAAATCTATGTAGAATCTTATACAACAACAGTGAATGCAGTAGTGAGAGCAACTGGAGAACACTCAGAACCCTTCACCATAAGATCTGGAGTACGACAAGGCTGTGTCCTGTCCCCGCTCTTGTTCTTAACATACATAGACAACACATATAAAGAAACCAGCCATACAGAGACCGCGAGAATTCCGCATGACGAGAACACAGAAGAAGAAACATCTGCAAATCTAACCATTAGAGAACTCCTGTTTGAGGACGACCAAGCACTAATAGCAAAATCAGAAGCTGAATTACAATACCACATGAATAGTCTAAAAGAAATGTGTAGGGAACATAACATGAAAATTAGCACAAGCAAAACAGAGGTAATGACTATAACTAAAGAAGAAAAAATAACAACAATTCACCTAAACGAACATCCCTTGAAACAAGTAAAGAGTTTCAAGTACCTAGGAAGTATTAATATCATCAAATGGCAGATCAGAAGACGAGATTCGAAAGTAGATGCAATAAGGCAAACCTACTCATTGGACAAATGGCACCAATACTAAAGAACAAACATGTATCAATAACTATTAAGAAAGCACTTTACAACACAATCTTCTACCAACTCTATGCTACCAATGCCAAACCTGGACAATGACAGAAAAGAGGAAAAGAAAAATCACAACATACAGAAATGAGATTCCTGAGAAGAATACTCAACGTATCAAGAAGAGATAAGATCAGAAATGAAGAAATCAGGACTAAAGTGGGGGTTATAGCAGCACTAGATTTTATTAGAAAGCAGCAAGTTAAATGGTTTGGCAATGCAAGTAGGTTACCATTCAACAGCATACCACAACAAGCAATTGATGTACAGACCAGATGGAAGGTAGAGGAAGAGTCCCGACCACGTAAACGTTGGACGGAGGGAATAGCAGAGTCCATGGGAATATCGATACATGAAGCCCATAATCGGGCACTCTCACGATGTTTATACTTCACCTCGACACCGCACGGTATAGTAGGAATAAGATGAGATGATTAGATGTCATATATATATATATAAAACGAGAATTAATTGCTGCAAATATAATTCCATACTCCTCCTAGACAGAGTGAATAACTGAATCCATGGGAATCACGATATATGAAGCCCATAAGCGGGCACGATCCAGTTGCTTTTGCTTCACCACAACACCGCAAGGTACAAGAGGATTAAGATGAGATGATGAGATGTCATATATATATATATATATATATATATTAGGTACGTTAATAAATGTAAAATGTGTTTACACATAACATACAATTGATTTAATTAACTAAGTGTATATTAAAAAAGAAAGCATTAATAAATTTCTAATGGCACACTTCACAAACATTTGTATAGCTGATGTCACCCCCTCGTGCTGTTGTGGCCCCCTCGTGCATTTCAAAGCCAACCGGACCTCTCCAGTGTCAGCATCTGACCGTTTCACTCACGATGGTCAGTGGCAACGCACCCGCCTATTACCTGGGACTCTCCGTGTCAAAGTGGTTTAGCCGCCTGGCTATCGCCCGTTCTGTTCAGGAGTGCAATATTTACGGAGACTCCTGGAGATCTTAGCTGGAGTTAAGGGGTTCGCGCTTTCGGCAGTCCACCCTGTAGTAAAGCCTTGCGCTATTAAGTCAATAATCTTACTTTTTAAACCCCTGTAAAAACCCTCTACTGACTCAATATAATTGCGGCAGTCATTGTGGTTGTCACAGTCCGCGCCTCTCTAGTAACCCCATCAAGCCATACGCACTACTGGCCATTAGAACACATAACCCCTACTGCCCGCATTTGATCATGTCTTAAAACACGTTAGCTGCATCCTTTGCAAGACGAAGCAGTCAACCCCAGTATTTGTTGGCTTTCGTGATATCTGGGCAAGTTTGCATTCAGGAGTTTGCCATTGCTTTCTTGACGACTGGCACTCTCAACAACGCAAAGCGTTCTTCTTCCAAATCGCCCGCAGCTGTGTTTCGAACGTGGTATGCGGGATTACGAATAGCATTCGTAACCCCTTCGCCACAGAGCCTCCTTTTCAGCACAGCACGCATCCCTATAGTGACCGAATTTCATGATGGCGTGAACTGTAAAACACGTACCCATGCAATATCCGCATCTGGCCGTGTTACCCAAAACGGTCAGTGGCACACTCACAATGCCAGTGACTTTCAAGGGAAGCAAAGTGTATGAACACTGCAAACCTACAACACATGTCGTAAGAGGCTCAGGATGGTACAACCTGTGTATTACTGGGAACCAAAGGGAAGCAAAGAATAGTATCATAATGTAACCCAACTAGAGAGCTCCTCAGAGGCCACCAAGAAGGGTTTGGCCCGAGGCTGACTTTCCCATTCCATAGAAATGAAATATGTGACCAATCCAACCAATCTTGGGCCGTTGATGGCTAGGCTCCAATGGAGGATAAAGGGTAAAAGAAGACGAAGAAAGTGATCAGGTCATTTATTGCAGTTAGCACAACTCGCACCCGTTTTTGATCGCTATGACCACATCTGATCAACAAATTTGATGCGGTCAGCTTAATCCACACATCTCTAGTGACCGCACCTCATCTTGGTACACAAGGTGTTCAGCTCAAGCCATACATCTCTAGTGACCCCACCTTATCACGGCATGCAGGGCGTTCAGCTCAACCCACACATCTTTAGTAACATCGCACCACATCTTGGTATACAGGGTGTTCAACTAATAGCACACATCTTTAGTGACCGCATCTCATCATGGTATACATGGTGTCCAGCTCAACCCACACATCTTGAGTAACCGCATCTCATCGTATTATACTGAATGGTCAGCTCAACTCACATCCCTCACGTGACCGCACCTCATCATGGTATACAAGGTGTCCAGCTCAACCCACACATCTTTAGTGACCGCACCTCATCATGGTATGTAGGATGTTCAGCTCAACCCTCACATCTTTAGTGACCACACCTCATCATGGTATGTAGGATGTTCAGCTCAACCCTCACATCTTTAGTGACCGCACCTCATCATGGTACACAGGGTGTTCAGTACGACACACACACATATCTAGTGACCACACCTCATCATGGCATACACGGTGTCCAGCTCAACCCACACATATCTAGTGACCGCACCTCATCATGGTATACATGGTGTCCAGCTCAACCCACACATATCTAGTGACCGCACCTCATCATGGTATACATGGTGTCCAGCTCAACCCACACATCTTGAGTAACCGCATCTCATCATATTATACTGAATGGTCAGCTCAACTCACATCCCTCACGTGACCGCACCTCATCATGGTATACACGGTGTTTAGCTCAACCCACACATCTCTGGTGACCACACCTCATTATGGTGTTCACGGTGTTCAGCTCAACCCGCACGTCTTTAGTGATCGATCAGCATCTCACTTCCGTGCCTTGACACAAGACTGTCAAGAATCTTCGCGAGCTGTCGTTCTCTATCTCTCTTTCCACAAATCTTTCCTGTTGCCACAACATGTCCAGATTTTGTCTTCTCATAACGTGGCCAAAGAACTATGACTGCCTCTTTCTGATGTTTTGATTAGTTGTCTTTGCGACTGAGCTCCTCTTAAAACGTCCTGATTGATTATTTTGGCTGCCCAGTTAATTTTCAGCACGCTTCTGTAAAACCACATCTCCAAGGCTTCCAGGGATATTTTCGTCTGTTTAATCAAGGGTCCATGATTCGCAGCCGTATGTTAAAACTGGTTCTATGTAACATGCAAGAATTATTTTCCTAACTTTGAAGGACAGTGACTTATTGCACAAAACGTTCTTAATTTTTGAAGCACGACTATCTTGGGAAAATGGTGCGGTGGTTTCCCCTTGTATTCCGCCGATTTGTGCTCGGTTGACTCTACAAGCCCCCTTTACTGACTTTCTCTAATCTTACATAATCTGTTAACCTGCCTTATCGACTCCATATATTTCATTTGACAATGCAAATTTAAAAGTTAGCTGCATACCCGTTATAAAACGTCGCAATCAACTCCCACATATGTTGGCTCTCTCCCCTGGTCTAGGGGGTTACACGACATTCTCCGTAATCCAGTATACTCTCGTGAGTAACGTGACGTGCGCGAGAATTGGTAGCGGTTCTCGCCACGTCGGTAACTTACTGGGTATGTGAGCCGGTCGCTCAGAAAGCAATGGCAAACTGCTGAGCCTAATCTTGCCAAGAAATCAACAATTAGCTGAAAGACGCTGATGTTGATAGCGATATCCTGCAAAGGATATGCGAATAGTCAGATCTTCCGTTCCGTAGTTTTCCATTGCTGTCTGAACTGAACTACTGACCGACGCCGATTCCATCAAAATAAACGATAACGCTCTGCAGCTATTTCGAACACTCGCCTGAGTATGCCGAGAAATTCTGCAATGCGTTCAAGTACCACCCGATATAAATTATAAGACACATTAATTCTTAGCATTCAGTAAACCATCTGAAGCAGACAGGGATAAAAAACGACGCCATTTCCCCAACAAAAATGTTTCATATGTCCTCCTGTCATTCAAGTTTACACATGTTGCTTATCATTGCTACAGGTCCTTGGGTCAAATGTTTTTGTTTATCCAATCCTCCCTTGCTTCATCACAGAATGTTCTGTGTATTGGGATCTAGAAACAGTTCCATACTATCCCCCAGTGATGCGGCCTCGAAGTGGCGGCGCTACACAGTTTAATCAGGTTGAGTACACAGCCCACACTCTTGTGCGTGTCGGGACATAATTCGTGTTTAATGCTCACATATAAAAGGTATTCTCTGCATATGTGGAATTTGTGTTAATGTTCCATGAAGGGGGGAGTAGCTGCGTTCTGGTAATGTCCCAGTGCTGCTGCTCATCTGTCTGAGTGTAAACACGACATAACGGAGCGCATAGGCTGACATTTCCAACAGTCACAGAGAAATCTACAAGAAAATAGAAATGGACACAGCCACGTTCAGCAATGTAACAATCAATAGAAAGGAAATAGTTATGTGTGGTATGCATGCGTGTATGTACGTATGTGTGTAGATATATATGTACATGCAATGGGACGCCGATTTACACACACACACACACACACACACATATATATATATATATATATATATATATATATATATATATATATATATATATATATATATATATACGCATTAAGTAAAGGATCTTTGCCATGTCTTGAAGCATATCGGATGAATCCACGTGGGTGCGATTCCTATATTGTTATAAAACAAATGTCACTACATGTTTAATGTGGTCATTATCATGCCTGTCGCTTTACTTCGAAAATAATGTACTAGTACCCATTTTAAAGCCGGCGACAGGGGGAGGGGGTAGGGGGGGGGTACATTATGCAAAATCACCGACTCAATGGGGATTAGCACACGTGACCAACCATCAGTATGCACTCGTGCAGGTCAATAGCCCACCACTACTTCCATATTCATATATCTGTGAATTATTGGCTTTCCATTTCATTTATGTAAGATCAGCAGCCGTGAGAATATGTGATGGTGCAACAAATTGATTTCAATGACGACAGGGAGTCAGACTGCGTTGTATTTTGTCCCCTTATCTGTTATGTTTATATGCTGAAAACACGAAGAATGTTCGAGAAAATATTGACCATTAACAGTATGATCCCTTTATAATCAGAGAGGGGGAATTTCTGGGCTTGGGTATGCTGTAGGCATAGCAGTACGAATCTGAACTGAGAGACTTGAATAACCAGTACTAGAGCACAGTAACAATCATAATTAACACCTGAAAGCAGCAGCAACAACAAAACATATTGCAAACAATGAAAATCATATGTCAAAATATATTTTTATCAATAAAGATTTTCCTGAAAATAAGCAGTTTTGAACATCGAGGTTGATTTCTAACAGCCAATGAGAATGCATATTATAAAATAAGAACAACAGTTGTTCTGCTAAATCTAAAACAATTAAAACATTTAGGGATGGAGATAAATAAAACGGCAGAGGTAAAAGTTCTGGGAAATCGCGCCTCCATTGGAAACCTAATGGGTGTGAAAGTTAGACATTTGTCAAAGCTGAAAGCACGCATGGCCTTTTAAAACAAGTGTCGCTGAAAAGTATTAACAATTCATTGGATGAAAAAGGGAGCACACGCATCTGTCTAAAATGAACTGAATATTAATGAAGATTGCTTATCCGGGCAAACAAAATGACAACAACAAAAAGCAACATTTCCTGCATGTAAACTGACATACCGTCTCCCTGGCTAGGGGTTGGCGTCTTTCTCCGTAATCCCGTATACTCTCGTGAGTGACGTGATAAGCGAGAGAATTGGTAGCGATTCTCGCCGCGTCGGTAACTTAAGTGGTATGTGAGCCGGTCGTTCAGAAAGCAATGGCAAACTACTGAGCGTAATCTTGCCTAGTACATCAGCAGCAGCTGAAAAATTCTGGTGTTGACTGCGCCGTCCTGTAAGGGATATGCAACATTTAAAAAATTAAAAAAAAACTGACATGGATGTCTACAAGAGATAACATTTGAAGGATGGTGTTGGGGAATTGGGAAAGAAGGGACCTCAGCGTAGACGGGTTCAGGGTATGATAGATTATTATGGATTATTTACACATTACAGCAACAAAGCAAGGGCATCTGTCTTATGATGGAGAGGAGTCATTTCCAAAGACTGTTATGGGGGGGGGGGGGGACATTTCTGCACTGAGAAGGCAATGAACGATGAAATATATATATATATATATATATATATATATATATATATATATATATATATATATATATATATATATATATATATATATATACATACTAGATGACCCGGCCCGGCTTCGCCCAGCTCCTGGCGGGGATCTATCTGTCTGTCTGTCTGTCTGTCTGTCTGTCTGTCTGTCTGTCTGTCTGTCTGTCTGTCTGTCTGTCTGTCTGTCTGTCTGACCCGGCCCGGATTCGCCCAGCCTCTGGTGGGGAGCATCTCATTTAATTCATATAAGTAGTCATATAAGCTCCCGTACCCGACTATCTGTCTGTCTATCTATCTGACCCGGCGCGGCTTTGCCCAGCTCCTGGCGGGGAGCGTCTCATTAAATTCATATAACAAAAAAAAATTAACTTAAGAATGTCCTTCCACACATCATCCATTATTTTTAATGAAAACTGTTTTTAATCACCTACATGACTGTAGATAACTTCTTTAAACATAAAAAGATGAGTTAGAAAATTTTCACTATTTAAATAGATGCATTATTTTTATGAAAACTTTGAAAATGCCTTAAAGATTATATCATTATTTATTATAACTCATATGCCTGTAAATAACTGTAGACAAATAATTTATAAATCTTTGAAAACAATGCAACAATACTAATATAAAATATATAGCAATGCTATTAAAAGTTATGCCCATTGAAATAACTTTTCTTAAGTTAAGTCCTCTCGCTATATATAAATGATAATGTAAATTTAAATATTAAATTTTAGTAAGTAAATAGCTGATTGTACACTAACAAACTATGACAGTTGGCTGCACGAGAATGAAAAGAATACATGTAGAAAATTTCATCTCAATCGGATGGAGCGTTATCGAATGCATCAAATACATCCATACACACATACATACATCGTCTTTATATATATATATATATATATATATATATATATATATATATATATATATATATATATATATATATATATATATATATATATATGAAGTAAACAGCTGTTTGCCTACATTTACGGGACCTTATATTTCCTTATTATCTTATATTATTACTTATATTAATTTTAGATTAAAAGTGCAATAGGGCTTATTTTCGGAGGATCTCTTATATATATAATATATATATATATATTATATATATATATATATATATATATATATATATATTATATATATATATATATATATATATATATATATATATATATATATATATATATATATATATCTTCTTCTTCTTCTTCTTCAGCTTTCCGAGCCATTGAGGTTCTTTGCTGCAAATACAATCCGTCTCCATTCGTCTCTCTGGTGGACCTTCTCTTGCCAGTCGTTGATTCCAAGTGCTTGTATGTCTGTACATGTATTATCTCTCCACCGTATTCTTGGTCTTCAATCTATATATATATAGATTATATATATATATATATATATATATATATATATATATATATATATATATATATATATATATATATATAGAGACTATATATATAGACTATATATATTATATATACTATATATATACAGATTGAAGGACAAGACGAAAATTAGGAGGGTACTGATCAGAGAGTTGCTTTTTGCAGATGATGCTGCAGTTACGACCCACTCTGAGGAAGAATTGCAATGTCTACTATCTGCATTCTCCAATGCTTGTTCTGAATTTGGTTTAACAATTAGCAAAAAGAAGACACAGATTATGTCACAAGGTGCACATGGGGTACCATCAATCTTTATTGACGACGCCGAACTAGAGATAATAGACCATTTTACATATCTAGGATCAGTGGTAAATAGCAAATTATCCCTAGATCAGGAAATCAACATCCGGATTGGTAAGGCAGCAACAACAATCAACAGGTTAAGAAAAAGAGTCTGGGAGAACAGGAAGCTTACTGTCAAAATAAAAGTCCTTGTCTATCAAACCTGTGTCCTTAGTACTCTTCTTTATAGCAGTGAAACCTGGACAACTTACTCACACCAAGAGAAACGTTTAAACAGCTTTCATATGCGGTGTCTGCGAAGAATTCTTGGTATTAAGTGGCAAGACAGAATCACAATTACTGAAGTATTGGAAAGATCAGGTTGTGTGACTGTTTATTCCATGCTCAGTCTTCGTAGACTTAGATGGATAGGGCATCTTAGGAGGATGGATGATGGTAGAATACCAAAGGACATCTTTTTTGGTGAATTACAGATGGGTAAGAGATCTCAGGGTCGGCCTCTACTACGATACAAAGATGTGTGTAAGCGGGACATGATTGATACAGGCATTGATAATGCACTTTGGGAGCAAGTCGCCGCTGAACTGTGTTGCATGGAGGGCAAACATCAGAAATGGAATAATGACAAAGGAGAAAATTATTGCAGATAAGTCACACAGCGAGCGTGTGAGACGTAAGATGGTGCATGATGGTGGAAATGACCACGTGTTCACATGCATCCACTGTGAACGGACATTTACAGCGCAAATTGGCCTTATCAGTCACATTCGCTACCGCCATAGGTAAAAGTTATTATGCCTTTTTAAAGCACAAACTATCGTCTGTCAAGACGGCAAGGTGTCAATGGAATTATATATATATATATATATATATATATATATATATATATATATATATATATATATATATATATATATTATATATATATATATATATTCAGATTTTATTTATTCATTATTTCATTTATTCATATACAACATTCTACATTAATTCAAATACAGTAATGTCATCTACTTGAACTACATCCTTCATTATGAAGTGCACACCAGTGGTGTCTGTACTCTGATTGGCCATTCGGCAACAATTCTCTCATGTGCAAGGACTTATTATAGGGGTAGGTCTTACTTTCGGGGAAACAGGATAGCATTGCCTAGAAATCCACTCTACGCTAGGGTTGATCGCACCGTTCTACAAAGGATACGTAGTGTATAGATATATACAAGGATACTGTCACTCGATATACACTTATATAACATATTATCAGAAATGTGCTTGCGTACAACACTTACCATATGAGAAGCTCAGAAAGATACTCCTGTTTTATATAAACAAAAACAATTTTCCTGATAACGACGGACGAATGGATTTCAAATGATACATTAAACACACTGTCTTCAGATTCCCAAGCTCTGACCTTTTTGGCAATGCAGCAAGCAAACATTGGCGTCACGTTATTGACTGAAGTATTCAAAAGCGTATTCAGATGTTGTCTAACTATTGGCAAGTTGTTATTGTTGTTATTGATTCAGTGGCGTTGCAACACTCGCTATACGATCCGGTGTAATTTGTCATTATTGTAAAATATGTATAATTAAGTTGTCGGTGGAGAAGTGAATAAGAAGCGCGGTATTTTAATTTAGATCGAAGAGAGTCCGATGTGTATCCCGTTGCAGACGATATCGACAAAGTGAGATTCAGAAGATAGGGTGTGTTAGTGAAGTCGCTGGATAGCTACGCTGATAATGCCATTAGCGCGGCCGGGCGAAGGTTAGGCACCTGCGTTCCTCCTCCGTTAATGTGGGTAAGAAACAGGACGCGTATTTCTACGAAAGCAAATCAATAAGAAAGTCACACAGTTCCGTGGAATGGCAGGTAAATGTAGTTGGTGTTTTCTACAGGTGTCATTAGGTGACAGCAACATCGAACGTTATATTTCCGTTCGTCAGTTGGCGCTAGGTGTCTCATGCGCATGTACAGTGCATAAACAAAATGGCGACTGTACTTATGGAGTGTACAACCAAAGAGAAATGTGTTGTTGTGCGTTTTTTGTGATTAAAAGGACTGCCTGCAAAGGACATTCATAAGGAAATGCTTCTGTTTATGCTGACAATGTTTGTCCCGTAAAGCGGTGCATAGCTGGTTAGAAAAAATTTCTCAAGGACACTCTAAAATTGTTGATGAAATCCGATCTGGTTGTCCTGTTGAGATTGCAACAGAAGAATCTGTGTAGCGGGTGGAGGAGATGATTAGAGGTGACAGGCCAGTAACGATACTCTGTAGCATCTGCAATAGGGTGCCCACATGGTTCAGCACACAGCATAATGCATGATCAAAGAAAACGTCCAGGACTCCTGACTAGAGGAGTGTTGCTTTTTCATGGCAATGCCAGATCACATACTTCTCGATTAACTCAGGAGAAAATTAACCAACTAAGATGGGAAGTTCTGGAACATCCACCTTACAACCCCGACTTCGCACATGTGATGGCCCTGGCATACCAAAGACCCATAAAAGACTCCCGCTTCGAGACCATTTTTGTTTGTCGAGAGGCTGGAGGATGCTTTTCACTCCCTCTCCTGTCTCGTTGTCGATATTTGGACATCAAGCACTCTCGGATGAATGCGAAGTCACAGGATGCTCTTGATATAAACTAATCATCCGATAACCGGTAGAGACCATGGTGCGCCATCTCCTCGATCAACAGAGTCGCAGATCAGGCTTGAGTTCCTGTCCTGTGTATGCCCATCCATCTAGACATGTATTTGTCTCTTCCTCTTATGAAGGAGTTATAGCTCAGTGGCTAGCACATTTGCTTTTGGTCCGATGCTCATATTCTTACATCTCCGTACAGTAGGAATGTTAAGAGTCGACCTGGGTTTCCAAGTCAACCCAGTCTAAAGTGGATAGAATGACATGTCCTGGAAAGTATGATGACCTGCATGATATTTACCATAGAACCCAACGAGTGCTGACAGGTTTTAAAGAAATAGGGGCATACATCATATCCTTGAACAAAACGTCTCAATGCGGCATAAACAGAGATCGTTTCTTTACTTCTGTTTGATTATTTAACAAATACACACCCATGCATATCAAACGGTCCTTTACCTTATTAATATTTAACTCTTCTTGCACATTTCCCTCCATGTTTGCCAACTGTAAACAAATGTTCTTGCTAATTGCGTCTCATACCTTGCTCACAACATCATTTCTTTGTGTTTATGCATTCTCCAATCCGAGTGTGGTTTTCATATGACCCTTGAAGGACTGCTTTATTTGTTTTCCTTCCCAGTCATAGTTTTCTTTGGTAGCCGTGGAAGTGCAGATGCTGGCACTGTTGCCTGCCGGACCCGTGCTCCAGTGTTCGAAGATCTTTAGAGAAGGAATTATTTTGTCATTAAGCAAGGCTCACATGCCGAACCAGACGAAATAGGTATCAGGGGATGTCATAGAAGTAAAAGCGGTCGTGAAGGGTCTGACCGCATCGTCCACCGGTGACCATTTGTCTAATAAGAAGGGGCTAGCACCACTTACCCAGTATAGCTTCTAGTATGTACACGGTTTCTTTACGTTTCACAATTTTCATATAGAATACTTAGAACTCTTTGGACAGCCATTATGAGTAATCTCAACGTTTTGAAAGATGTTAGGACACAAGGACACCTTATCACAAACATCAAAAAGATGCACACACATCAATTTTTGGCTATATTATGAAAATATGAATACGGGAGCCTGTTGTGATAATTTGGAGGATTTGTAGGAGAAGATATAGAGAAAGACAGCGAGAGAGAAAATTTTTTAGTCTTGCATTGGGGCTTGTAGAGAAGATCGGATGTCTTCGACAGAGCACTTGATGATTATATTTGAATAATTAATGTTATAATTAGACATTCCAAGCCAGATGATACATTTAATGTATTGTTAATACTAGAAAGTATCAGAACGCTCATATGGCTTTTGTATTCTTGACAGATTCTGTGCACCCCCCCCCCCTTTTTTTTTTTTTTACAAACACAAGTTAGTTTGAACTCAAATAAATGGATGGCGGAAAATAGGAAGTAGAGTGGTTCACAGTTATGACTTAAAAGTTATTAATATGGTAGCAGGCGTATTGTTAACTTAGTGGCAATATTTCGGAGATATATGAGCCCATGGCAGATACGCGGACTCGCTTAATACGATTAATCATATCACTGCACTTAATCGGTTAATTTAATAGATGGTCAGTTCTCGCAGGAATTCATTGCTGCCTAAATAGGTGTGTGATTCCGCCACTTGTAGTGAGTGAAGTTTCGCGAATGAAGATCGAGCTTTCATTTGGTTGACAAAATCATTATCTTTGTCTTTACTATAATCACTTTAAGAACTTGTAGTCCGTCTATTTCTGCTTATTTGACTATATGTCTGTCTGTCTC
>JACEFZ010015445.1:0-22235 GCA_014155875.1 Cepaea nemoralis
ATTTAAATTTTTGGGGAAAAAACTGACCTTATCTGGACAACGACCTTGGAACGTTAAAGGACTTTTGAGATTTGGAACATGGAATGTACGGACACTATATCGGGCTGGAGCGGCCGAAGAACTAACCCGGGAGCTGGTTGAATATCAAATCGATATAACAGCAATTCAAGAAATAAGGTGGCCAGGAGAGGGTACTTTAGAGCAAAATGGAATGATTATAATATATGGAGGAAATACCCAAAATAAACATGAATTAGGAACAGGATTTGTCATCAAAAAAGAGTTATGGGGGAACGTTTTAAACTTTAAAGCTGTTAATGACAGGATTAGTAAATTACGAATAAAAGGTAAATGGAAAAATATAACGATGATTAATGTACATGCACCTACTGAAGAGAAAGAAGATGATATTAAAGAAGACTTTTATAATGATCTGGAAGATGTCATAGAAGAAACCCCCCAAACAGGACATCCTGATTGTGCTGGGAGACTTCAATGCAAAAATAGATAGAGAGCAAACTAATAAAAAAGTGGCCGGTATGGAAAGCCTACATACAACTTCAAATGATAATGGATGGAGATTCATCAACCTGGCAGAAGCCAAAGGACTGCAGATTAGCAGTACCAGACTACAAAGAAAGGATATACACAAACAAACTTGGAAATCATGTGACAATAGAACCTATAATCAAATAGATCACATTTTAATTAACAACAGAAATGCATCAAACATACAGCAAGTTAGAAGTTATAGAGGAGTTGAGTGCCACAGTGACCACTACCTCGTTGGAAATTGGAGCAACATTTAAAATAAAACTTAAGAGATTACACCCAACATATAACAGAGAAAACTACAAGAAATTACAGTCAAAGAGAAATTTACAGATGAAATAAAATGTAAACTTGAAACTCTGCAAAACCCTTTGGAGGAAAGCGCTGACCAAACTTGGTTGAACATCAAGAATGCAATTCAATCTACAGCAGAAGAATGTCTCGGTGTGTTAACCACGCATAGAAAGAACAGATGGTTCAATCAAAAATGTGAAGAAGCAGTCATTAGGAAAAAGAATGCCAGACATTTATGGTTAAATGACATCAACAACATCCGAAAGGAAGAGCATTATAGAAATGAATGTAAAGAGGCTACAAAAATAGTCCGACAGCAGAAGCGAGAATATATGAGTAATATAATCAAAGATATGGAAACTAATCACCAGAAAAATGAATCCAGAAAATATTTTAAAGAACTGAAGTCAATGAAACGAGGGCACCAACAAAACACATATGGTTTAAAAGACAAAAATGGGAATATGATAAATACCAATGAGGAAATGTGCAACACATGGAAAGAATATTTTATTGAATTACTAAATTGTGAAGCTCCAAGTAACATTTTCCCACAGGAAGAGGTTCTAACATGCGAACCACAAATTGAAGAACCTACATTTGAAGAAATCCTATATGTAATCACACAACTTAAAAACAATAAGGCAACTGGGACTGATGGAATTGCTGCTGAATTTATAAAGGCAGGTGGCCATGCATTACATCTAAAGCTATACGAACTAATAATAAAAATCTGGAGGACAGAAGAATTACCCCATGACTGGAAAGAGTCATTATTGATACCTATCTTTAAGAAAGGAGACAAGTTCCAATGTGGAAATTATAGAGGAATATCACTACTGTCCACAAGCTATAAGATACTATCCGCAGTATTACTAAATAGACTAAAACCATATTCAGAAGACATATTAGGTGACTACCAGGCGGGTTTTAGACAAAACAGATCAACAATAGATCAGATATTTATCTTACGACAAATAGCCGAGAAAAATTGGGAATATAAAATAGATCTCCATAACATTTTTGTGGATTTTAAAAAGGCTTATGATAGTGTACATAGGAATAGTCTATGGAATGCTATGCAGGAATTTGGAATACCAAGGAAGTTAATCAACATGACCAGACTATGCATGGAAGATACTTATAATATAGTAACATATAAAGGCAGGAAATCAGACCCCTTCCAAATAACATCTGGCTTGAAACAGGGTGATGCACTATCGCCGCTACTCTTCAATCTGGCTCTAGAGAAAGTTGTAAGGAAGATAAAGGAGGAATGTGATATTGGAGGAACATCCAAGCTGCTTGGTTATGCAGATGATATAGATATTATAGGGCAAAGTGAACAAAAGACATTGGAAATATTGACTCACTTAAAGGAAAAAGCCCAACAGATGGGGCTGGTTATCAACCAAGATAAGACAGAATATATGGTAATTTCAAGAGACGGAATGGCTAAAAACTCTGGCCACATACAAATAGATAATATGACCATTAAAAGAACGGAAACATACAAATACCTGGGTACAATCTTCAACTGCTCCAACATCATAAGGGAAGAAATACAAACTAGAATCAACTCTGGAAATAAGATATACTATGCACTACAACATCTACTAAAATCAAAGGCGCTATCTCGTAACACCAAAATCACAATATACAAAACACTGATCAGACCGGTTGTGCTGTATGGCTCTGAAACCTGGAGTACAACGAAAGGAGACGAAGCCTTGTTACAAACCTTTGAGAACAAAATTTTAAGACGCATCTTTGGACCCATTAGGGATACACAAAGTGGAGAGTGGAAAAGAAGAAGTAACAAAGACATTTATGATCTGTTTAAGTCCCCGCTAATCACTGGTATCGTGAAGGCTAATAGACTACAATGGCTGGGGCATATAGAAAGAATTGAAGATAATAGGGAAACAAAACTCGCTTACACTCAGGAATTTAATGACCGTAGACCCCGAGGTAGACCAAGAAGGTGGTGGAGAGATAATACATATGCAGACCTACAAGCACTTGGAATCAACGACTGGTAAGAGAAGGTCCACCAGAGAGACCAATGGAGACGGATTGTATCTGCAGCAAAGAACCTCAATGGCTCGGAACGCTGAAGAAGAAGAAGAAGAAGAAGAAGAAGAAGAAGAAGAAGAAGAAGAAGAAGAAGAAGAAGAAGAAGAAGAAGAAGAAGAAGAAGAAGAAGAAGAAGAAGAAGAAGAAGAAGAAGAAGAAGAAGAAGAAGAAACATATATTTGCTTCTAGGGTGCCGCTGTTTTTGCGGAACCTAAATTGTTCTTCAGCTACTGCCTCATCTATTTTATGTTGGATTCTTTCTTGTATGACATTGAGTAGTATCTTAGTTATGTGGCTCATTAAGCTAATAGCTCTGTAGGATAACTAGGTATCAGTAAGTAAAGTAAGGAGCAACCAACATCACCTATGGTTATGAGGTATCAGTAAGGAAAGTAATAGAGCTAGTGTAGTTTAGTCTACGGATCAACATCACGGCACACGGGTTTAACCCATACATTCTCCGTTCTACTCTTAATCAAGCATGAGTCCGGAGAAACTAGCGAGGTTCCTGAAATAGTTTGGGTAGATTTTTAACTCGAAATTTTGCCCAGGCAGCGCCGTTAGGCTACTCTTTTTCGAATTCCAACTTGGAAGGGAATTTTTACGTGCGCAACAATACACGCGGGCGTCCGATCTCACTACCTAGAGACCAGCGGAAAATGTGTTACTAGAAGACAACGTGAAAAAATCCCAGCCCTCACCGGAGTTTGAACCCGGGACCTCCAGCACTCTAGGCGGACACCATAACTCGAGACTACTCAGTCCCCCAACGTAATAGAGCAAACAACGACACATATGGATACGTAAGTATCACTAAGTAAAGCAATAGAGCAACCAACAACAAATATTGATAATCTATATATATATAAAACAAAGTGTATGTATGTAAATATGTATGCAAATATGTATGTCCTTTATTTTTTCGCTAACGGCCCATCCGATTGAGATGAAATGTTTTACACGTCTTCCTTTCATTCCAGAGCTGCCAACTGTGATATTTTTTTAGTGTGAAATCGCCTGCTTACTCAGTATTATTTCATTTTTCATTTTTCATTAAAATTTATATATAGCTAAGGGACTTAACTCTAGAAAAAGTTATTTCAAGGGGCATAACTTTTAATAACATTGTTGTATAACTTATAGTCATATTGTTGTATCGTTTTCAAAGATTTATAAACTCTTTGTCTATAGTTATATACCGGCATATGAGTTATAATAAATAATGATACAATCTTTTAGACATTTTCAAAGTTTACATAAAAATAATGCATAATGCATAACATTGTAACTCATCTTTCTATACTTAAGAAGTTATCTAAAAGATGTTGAACAATATCATCGCATCTTTAGTGTTTTCCGCCATCATATCGGCACGATTCGCTTGACAGCACTTCTCAGCGCTATCAAGCCAAGACGCCTTACACATTTCAAGCAGCGGGTGGAAAATGGCACGTCGTAATAGCACAAAGAAACAAGCAGCTTCCAAGATGCATAGTGAGAAAACCGACCAGACTATCAAGAAGACGAACCTGCCTTTGGAGAGTCTGCATGCAAGCTGTAATAAAGTATCTGAACCTACAGTCAATGAAACTACCAATAAGAAGAGCGACGACTACCCACAGACGAACACAAAAACTTGTGAGAGGAAGGAGGACCAAGACACCAGAATCAGAAACACTGATTCAAACACAATCAGATGGGTGGTCAAGCGGCTAAAAATGGAGCTTACTGATGAACAAATACAGAAGCAGCTGCAGGAAGAAAATCTTCACGTCAACATTTTGAAGGCAGAGCGGATTCTTACCTACTCAGAATTAAATGAGATGCTCCACACCAGGGACTGGGCGAACCTGGGCCGGGGCAGACAGACAGACAGACAGACAGACAGACAGACAGACAGACAGACAGACAGACAGACAGACAGATAGATAGATAGATAGATAGATAGATAGATAGATAGATAGATAGATAGATAGATAGATAGATAGATAGATAGATAGACAGACAGACAGATAGATAGATAGATAGATAGATAGATAGATAGATAGATAGATAGATAGATAGATAGATAGATAGATAGATAGATAGATAGATAGATAGATAGACAAAAAGACAGGGAGGGAGGGAGGGATAGACGGAGGGATGGGTCTATTAGACAGACAGACAGACAGAGATAGATAGATAGACAAACAGACAGACAGACACCGACAGACAGACAGACAGACACAGACAGACAGACAGGGAGGGAGGGAGGGATGGAGAGACGGAGGGAGAGACGGAGGGACGGGTAATCAGACAGACAGACAGACAGGGAGGGAGGGAGGGATAGACGGAGGGAGAGACAGAGGGATGGGTCTATTAGACAGACAGACAGACAGACAGACAGACAGACAGAGATAGATAGATAGACAAACAGACAGACAGACAGACAGTTTATCTATTTGCAAATTATTTAAAGTAGCCTCAGCAAGTGTTACATAAAAACTGCACGTCATTACGAGTGCAAATGACTCAAGAGTCTCATTGTTGATGTTAACCTAATGAAGAAATAAATCACTATTACTGCCTCTAAAATTGTCTTATTTAAAACGAAATCAGCCACAGGCAAGTGAGGACTACATTATTGTATTACTTTAGGCTGACCGTACATACTTCACGAATTCATGCTCATTATGTGAACGATCCTGCAAGATTCTCGACTCTACAGCAGACAATATAACTATAGTGAATATTTCTTGAATTCAATAATTCAGTTTTCCATTTCATGTTTTCAACTTGGCATTGCTTGTCAGGTTCTGGGCGAAGCCGGGCCGGGTCAGCTAGTTAGGTATAAGTAAGTAATGTTAGGAGCAGCCAACAACACATATAGATAAGTAGGTAATTTAACATACTTTCGCTTGTCGGAGTTATGTTTAGTACCTCAAAACAAGTTCTACACTACAGGTAAAATAGAAGCCTCTTATGGTGCGGTGATGTAGGAGGTTAAAGTCATACGACTGTTTTATAACGCCACCAGGATCCCAGGCTAATAATGATCACATACCTTCCCTGCGGTGATACGGCAGTCATCCCAGGTTAGGTGCCCGGACCCGGCAGCCAACAGGCCAAAAGTCATACCCTTAACAATGATTGGAAGCACTTATCTAGCCCTCCACCACTAACCCACCCCTTGACAACGAATGGGAGCCTTTATCTAACAACTCCTCCGTCTCTTAACAAGGAAAGGACATCTTTATCTAGATACTCCACATCTCACCCACACCTTAACAAAGATCGGAAGCACTTATTTAGCCTCCTCCACTTACCCACACCGTAACAAGGAATAGAGACAATTATTTAGCCACACCTCTACTCGACCACCCTATCTCTTAATAAAGAACGAACGCATTTATTAGCCACTTCGCCACTCGCCCATACTTTAACACAGATCGGGAGCACTTATCTAGCCTCCCTCTACTCACCCACCCCTTAACAACGACCGAAAGCCTTTATCTAGCAACGTCTCCGTCGCTCCATATTTCTGCTATCAATATATAGTTGTACAGGCACATATATGTCCCATATTTCTGCTATCCGTCTACAGTTATACAGGCACATATATGTCCCATATTTCTGCTGTCAGTCTACAGTTGTACTGACTCATATGTCCCATATTTCTGCTTAGTTAGATAGTTAGTTGCGGTTCCAACTTCATGGCAACGGGTCGTCCCCATTTTTCTCCGTTTCTGTACCAATGAATATCACACAAAATGCTCCTAACTGTCCAATGTAAAAAGTGGAATAGACAGGAGTCGCATCAAGCCATCAGCCCGCACAGGTACACTGTGCATAATGCCGTCGACAGAGTGTCAACACAAAAGTCCTCCACGAAAAATACAGTTCATCGTCGATTGAATCGGCAGTCACCAGAAAGACTTAATTGACCCTGGTTTTATCCCACATGGATCGGTCTCTTTCCGTAGGGCGTCCCTCCGAAAGTGCTGAACAAAGAACGAACTCCGTAACTCCACCGACGACTCCCTGGAGTCTCCTGAAAAATGCACTCATGAACCGAAAAGGCAAATCAGTCAATTCAGCAACATCTGTAGCCATTGTTCCTAACATGCAGTTCACTGTACATACAGCAGCTGACAGATATAAAAGCATTCCACTCGAATCTCACAGCTCACAGTGTCGCGCCACGCACTCACCCAGTATCAGGGCAACAGAACCATATACTACCAGTCCAACATGAGGAAAATGCGAATGCAAACCGTAGCCACAAGGATAAACATTCCAGATTCCGGTTCAATGCCTAAACGCCATGTTGGGGAACCGGAAGTTACCATACACTGTCTTTTACTCTTCATACATCTGTCTCAACGTCTACACCAGACACTCTCTTTTACTCCTCATGCATCTGTCTCAACATATACTTAGTCACCTTCTTTTACTCTTCATACATATGTCCCAACATCTACACCAGACACTCTCTTTTAATCTTCGTGCATCTGTCTCAACATTTACCACAGTCACGTTTTCGTACATACACATTCTGGTACACACACGGCTGCTCAGAGAAGTTGGTCAGTTGACCAACTACTTGGCAATATGAGCTGTCTCAATGACCGTCTCTTGTGGTCCGTGCCTCAAGCTGCCACGGTGCACCTCTGTCAGTCTGTTGGATGCCACACTGCTTGTAACCATCATGAGTGAGTTACTCTTCTGTCTCACTTCTGCTATCAGAAAACATTTGTACTGGCACACACATGTCCCATATTTCTGCTATCAGCAAACATCATCTGCCCTGGAATGCCCAGGCCAGAAAGTGCCTGCGTTACCATTCCTAAACTGTTGGGGAAAGAAAGTTCCTTCCTTTGTCCGTTTGTTTGATTGTCCGTTTGTCGCTCTGTTCTATAACAATCAGCATACTTACTCTATATTGGTTCCGTCCTGTAAAGTTGACCTCACATCTGTGGTGCAGTTCCCGCTGCGACCCTTGAGATGTAGAACAAACTTGCCCCAATGACCCCGTACTTGCTGTCTAATGTCATCAAGGTTCAAGGAACTGTCACCAAGAGAGAGATCTGAAATAGTTGATTGAGTAGGGATAGTAATCAGAGTGGAATCGTTTGCTGTCCTGTAAGATGTTTTACACTCAGGCCTGCTGTCTGTTTGTCTGTCTGTCTGTCTGTCTGTCTGTCTGTCTGTCTGTCTGTCTGTAGGTATGTAGGTATGTAGGTAGATAGAAAGGTAGGTAAGCATGTGTGTAGATAGGTAGATAGGTGAGTGTGTGGAGGCGTGTGGGTAGGTGTGTGTGTGTGTGTAGGTGTGCGTATGTGTGTGGGTCCAATAAGGGAATATAAAGCTATATGAGCAGGTGGTGGGTGGAGCTGGGAAGCAGACGACAGATAGTTATTGATTGTGGTCTGAAGTTTCACGGTAGGTAGAGGACCTCCTTTCAGAGACAATGGTCACAGGTTTCAGGATGGTACCATCATCTCGACGTGGGACTAGGATGACAAGGAAAAATACGTGTCATTATATTCGTTGTCAATAGGCAAAGAAATGTTCTTGAGGACGTGATAGCTGATGGAGTGGAACGATTTAGCTTGTTGTCTGGTCTCAGTGCTGAATAATATATCATCTACATAACGGCAGTATAGAAACAGATTCTTAATATTCGAGGTTCTTTGTTCTTCTAAGTGCGTCATAAAGATGTCCGCTAGAATGGGGCCGAGAGGACTCCCCATGGCCACTCAGTCAATCCAGCAGTAGGGCGTTGTAAGAAAATTTAATTTAATAATGTATGTGCACAGTAGCAGCAGTTTCTCGAGTTTGCATGTCGGTAGGCCTAACTTCAGTTTCTTCTCTTCCATGTGATCACAGACGACCTTCATTGTATCTGCCATGGGTACGCTGGTGAAAAAATGGCGTAATGTCCGTTAACGCCATGCACTTTTGTTTAAGATCGATGGTGTTCAATAGTTCGACCAGTTCAAATAAGTCGTTTAGGGCCAAATGATTGTCGGACTGGCTTGAGAATTTTGGCAGGCTATTTCGCCATCCTGTGTGGGGCAGAGTTGACCATTGATAGTATAGGTCTTATTGTTGCCCATGCTTGTTCAGTTTATCAAAGCCATAATATTGATTACATATTCATGAAAAATCATTTCCAAACAACTTACTGTCAGTAAAAGCAAGATCAAGAGCGCATTGCAAATGTGACAATAAACCTGTACTTGGAAAACTACATATAAAACTGAAGCTATTAAGGAGGGCTCTAAGAAATATCAAGTCACATTTGGTCATACTTAAATCAAGTTAGGAAATGAGTGATAATCACGCCAGTACTGTAAAGAACAGGTATACTGATATAGAAAAGAAAGTACGCATTATAGAGGAACAATGGCAAATGCTAAAGGAATCAATGCAACAGACGTCAAAGGAAATAATACCAGAAATAAGTAGGTCAGCATGGCCGAATGAATAAACCGCGTGTTCTTAAATATCCGGTACACTGATGCCGAGGTAAGGGGTTCAACCCCTACACCGGACAGTTGGACTAAAATGTTGACTTGGGGACGTACATTACAAGTACCTCTGAAGTCGGAGTGGATTCGCCTGATGGCAAGGGATACTGTTAATAGGGAAAGCTAATCCACATGCAAAAATCAGTCCAGCACTACAAGAAGTAGTATGTATGGATTACACTTGAATTCAAAGTGAGCGAGCACCCAAAAAAAATATACCAGAAATAAAGAAGACAAGCAAAGAAGAAATGAATCACAGAGGAAATTTTACAGTTGATGGATATTAGAAGGAAAAGTAAACAAAATCAAGACGAATATAAGCGAATACATAGACAATTAGTACGCACATGTAAGGCGGAGAAAGAAGTCTGGCTGAAGGGACATTGCAAAGATATTCAAGAACAACGAGAACACACACAATTCTCTACACAGAACATATAAAAGAGTTGTATGGTATGAAGATAGGTCAGAAACGAACAACTACAGCCAATGTGAAGGACCCCCAATACTGACAGCACAAGTTGAAAATGTTACACAATACATGGGGAAATGTAAATTCCCGGGACCAGATAATACCATTGTCGAGGAAATTAAGGCTGTTGATGACCTTATGTACTATTTCATTCTGTCCTGTATGTTGCCACTTCTCTCGAATCTCTTGTTGTTTCTCTGGACTAATTTCGATATTGCTATCTTGTGCGAATGAGACCGCAAAATGATCAGGTGCTTGCTTTCCTGTTAAGATGTTTCCGTCTTTATGTAGTGCCATTTTTGAGTTTCTCCCTATGCCCTCATCGTTAAGTTGTTTTATTAACTTCCACAGAGAGATGCACACAAAAGTAAGCTATTTCAAAGAACTGGTCAAGGTAGTTAAAACGGACAGAGGTGTGTCAAAGAGTAAATCAAATCAACTTTATTTTAAAAGGGTCACAAAATATAAGCACAGACAAGTCACTGAAATTGTTCTGGCGACTACATAAAAGCATGAGCGGGGTAGTCAAGAATAAGAGCATTTCTGACTTCCAAGGTGCTGACCTCATCTGGCAGAGGACTGACGAGGACAAGGGCAAAGCCCTCTTTGGACGCTATCTAGAGCAAAGCAACCAGACAGACATGGGAGGCCGAAATCTGGCCAAGGAGGTCACCACAGACAGGTGCAAAGCCCAGAACACTTCGGATGAAGACACAGTGACAGTGAAAGAAATCAAGGCTGTGCTTCGACGGTCAAAAAACAGCGCTCCAGGGCCTGATGGCTTAAGATACGACGACATCAATAGGTGTACCGACAACGAGCTAGAGAAACTAGCAGACATGTACAACAACAATATAGTGAGTGCTAGCATCAAGGAGGAGTTGTTACACAGCTATCTGATTCTCTTGACGAAGCCTGGCAAAGGCCACACACAAATTCAAGGATATCGAGTTATAACCATGCAGAATACAATATAGCTGCTGGAGAAGTTAATTGCCAGGAAAATATCAAGCCAGTTAGAGAGACAAGGTGTTTTCCCACCGACCCTGGGTGGGTACCGTCCGAAAAGAGAAACCTGGACCAATGCAGCAGTTTTTGCCCATGATGTCTGTGAAGGTTTCCACTCAGGTATTGAAACCTTTGCTGCAGCGATTGATCTTGAGGATGCGTACAACAAGGCACCATTGGATTTTTTAATGCTTCAGCTTCTTAAACTCAAAATAAGTCCATTCCTCCTTAGTTGGATAGCTGCAGCCCTCTTCCAACGGAAAGTAGTTTTTTGATGTAGCAGTTGGACTTCGGAACCAACAACAATATAGCCTGGCCTACCACAGGGATCACTATTATCTTCGGTACTGTTCAACGCTTACACTGTGAGAATCAAAAGTGAGCAGATCACTGGTCGTGGTAGGACATTATCATATACTGACGATGCTCTAGTGTATCGCCAGGGTAAGGATAGAGATAAGGTTGCTGTGGAACTACAAACCGAACTCAATCGCATAAGTACTTGGTGTGTTGAGGCTGGGGCAATGGTCAACCCAACAAAGGCAACAATGACTTGGTTCTCGTTGAATAATCATATTGTCAACACTCCAACACCAACTGTAAAGATGTGTTCAGAGACGGTGGAAAGAACGCAGGCAATGAATTACCTGGGGATACGGTTTGATCGAAGCCTTGCTTATAATGAGCACATAGACCAGGTGATAACAAAGGCCAAGCGGGGTTTGGCTGCGATGCGGGTTATGGAGGCAGCAAACTGTGAGCAGCGCCATCTATGTCTTCTGTACGAGGGGCTGGTCATGTCTGTTTTTGAGCATGCAATGGCAATCCTGACTCTCAGCCATAAGCAGATTGAAAGGATAGAAAGGATACAGAATGAAGCTATGCGCATTATTCTTGGGTGTACAAGAGATACAGCATGCAGGGCGATACGCTACCTTCTTGATTTTCCAACCATTGAAGAGAGAATACACGTTTGCAGAGCACGCGCCTACTTCAGAGTTAACGCAAACACACAACATCCACTGCATAGTGAAATTAGGAAGGTGAAGGGCAGCAGGTTAAAAAGAGGACGGTCGTGGATGGGTCAAGCCGAAGACATTCTTCAACAGGTGTGTTCACTTGAGGACTTAGAACCTGGCGAGGAGTGGGTACAAGTGCCAACAGATTTCTGCACATCCTTTTCAGTTTGCATCCAAGTAGACAGAAAATGCAGACAAATCCGGCTGCTGTAGAGCCTGAAGTACAAGCGTTGATTTTCGGGAATTCGCTAGACGGTGATGCTGTCATCTACACAGATGGGTCGGTCGTCCGACATGTGAGAAGCTCATGGCCAGACGGCGAGAACTGCAAATTAAAAGAGGGGTGGACAAACAAGAACACTACGCAGGAAGCCAAAGAAGATTGATAAACCAACACAGAACTGGTGTCGTTAGCCGCTACACGCTGCGGAATTTGCTGAGGAGGGTATCCGAGCACTTATGGACTGAATGGTTCGATGTGCAATGAGGATGACCTGTCGACTGACTAACTAACTAACTAACTAACTAACTATCCAACCAACCAACCAACCAACCAGCCAGCCAACCAGCCAGCCAACCAACCAACCAACCAACTAACCAACCAACCAACTAACTAACTAACTAACTATAGTAATATATGAAGAAAATTACAATCGGCGTTCTAGTTATACATATTACAGTTGTGTTGAGTAGCGTTCGGAACATGTGTAGAATATAAGTCTAACTATCAGCTAAGTTAAGTGCTGAGAAACGACCACGGTGCCGACTGGAGGAAGATAAAGAATAATAATCTATACCCCTATGAATACGGGCGCAATAGAGAGCTCACTCCTAAATAAATGAAGTCGCATCGCAGTTATTAAAGACCAAGTCGCACCCTGGCAAAAGACCGTACTACTACGCCAAAGTCGCAGCATTTATTAAAGACGCAGTCGCACCCTGGTAGTGGGGTTGGGTATCACAGTAGAATGTGGTAATTAGAATGTGTTGTTCGGGTATCCTAAACGACTGTGTTAGCTAGAATGTGTGAGTCAGATATCCTAACAAAATTATAGCTAGAATTTGTGGGTCGGGTATCCCAACCGAAAATGGCAGATAGAATATGTCGGTTGGGTATACCAACAGAATATGATAGCTAGAATATGTTGATTGGGTATCCCAACAGAATGTGGTGGCTAGAAATGTTAGGATGAGTATCCCAAAAGAATGCGAAAGCCAAAAAGCGTGGGTTGGGTCTCCCAACAGAATGTGGTAGCTAGAATTTGTGGATTGGCTACCTCAACACAGTGTTATAGCTAGAACGTGTGGGTTAGGTTTCCCAACAGAATGTGGTAGCTAGAATGTGTGGGTTATGTAGCGTGAGGTAACCAGAATGTGTAAGTATGGTATCCAAACAGAATGTTGTAGCAAGAATGTTTATGTTGGGTACCCCAATAGAATTTGGTATCTATAAAGTGTAGGTTCGGTTTCCCGACATAATGTGGTGGCTTGAATGTGTGGCTCGGGTATCCCATTAGAATTTGGTAGCCAGGAAGTTTGGGTTGGGTATTCCAACAAGATGTGGTAGCCAGAATATGTGGGTTGGGTATCCCAACATAATATGGTAGCTAGAACGTGTTAGTTGGTTATCCCAACACTTTGTGGTAGCCAGAATGTGTGGTTTGGGTATCCCAACAGTATGTGGTATCTAGAATGTGTGGGTCGGGTATTCCAGCAGAATCTAGCTTAGCCGTTAGTAGTACCAGGACCCGATGTAGTAATCTCGTGTGTGTATTATGAGTACCAAGGTCACCTAAGTTGTCATTTATGATTTCTTATCAGAGGTTCGTGGTATTGTGTACTTGAGTTAAGGACAAGTGTGCTGGGGCGACAGAAGCAGCACAGATAATGATTTGTGTATGAGTGTGTGTGTGTGTGCGTGCGTGCGTGCGTGTGTGCATTTTTTTTTCATTATTCCAATGATAGCAAATGAACATAAGTATTGATTGTCGTTCATTGAAGTAAAGATTGAAGGACACCAGACAACAAAAACATTAAAGTTATTGTTGTCATAACGGGAATGGAACCTCTCACCTCCAAATGTCGATTGCGCCTCGCTGCAGGAACAAAATCATGCATGACCACCTCGACACGCGTTCCTGGGTTTATTTGTGAAATACAGTTGTTGGTGCATGCAGAATTCTACATGTATTCGTATGTCGTGGTGTTTAGGCATCCATTCAACTGAGTATTTTCTGTTTGTCAACAGCAGTTTGTTTGTTTGGTCTTTTTTTTTTTATTATTGAATAAAAGTATTTTGTGTTTGTTTTGATTCCAATCAAATTTAATTTGTTGTAGATCGTGATGTAGTCCATGCCAGACTACCCTAAATGTTTGCTTCGCTTGCTGACTGGGCTGTAGGAATTGTCTACAACCACATCCCTGATAATGTCCTTTATTGCTGTAATTATGTTGCCTTGTTTGCTAGGGTGTTTGTGCGGGAGTGCTTTCCACTCGACACGACAAGTCTCATCTCAACCCTCTATATCTTTATATTACTCTTACCTTTACGCTTTTCTTTCTGTTTCTCTCCTCCGCGTGGCTTCTTCGATATCACTTTAGAACGACAAACAAAAATATGAAATATTATTACCATCATTGTAGAATGACAAAAACAAATACTGAATGTTATTATCATCATTATAGAATGTCAAACATAAATAAGAAATGTTATTACCATCATTATAGAATGGCAAACACCCAAATATGAAATGTTATTACCATTATTATAGAATGGCATACACAAATAATAAATGTTATTGCCATCATTATAGAGTGACAGATACAAATATGAAATGTTATTACCATCATTATAGAATGATAAACAGAAATACTAAATATTATTACCATCATTATAGACTGACAAACACAAATATGGAATCTTATTACCACAATTATAGAGTCACAAACAGACATATGAAATGTTATTGCATCATTATGGATTGACGAACACAAATATGAAATGTTATTACCATCATTATAGCGTGACAAGTAGCCGACGTCGCCATTTTTGGATTTCAATGCTAAGATTTTGCTAAGAAAGCAATGGAAAATTACTGACGTAATATGACCTTAAAAAATCAATGAAACAGGAATATTACTACCATTGCAGAAGTACAACAAATATTGCTACCATTGCAGAAGTACAAGGACAAACACACAAATGTTACCATTAGTGAAATCCTGTTCTGGAATGCCGTCAGCCTGCCTGTCCTTACACGTGCTGGTCATGGCGCTAGTGGCACTGTGTTCAGGAAGCCTTGAGATGGCGTCTGTAGAACATATTTTCACTCCAAGCATCTTGGTAATCAGTGTATGTGGCAATGTTCCAATACTAAAAGTTGACCTACTATTCCCGATTAAAAAGTGTCCTTCTCTTGCTCCAAATTTAAGAAGACATTCCGACACTCCAGGATGGCAATACATGTTGCCTCTATACGTCGTACTATATCCATAATTCAACTCGGCAATACACTTTGCTACAAAGTGGAGAAGAAACTCAATTTTCTCTTTAGCACTAGTTACAACAGCCTTGTGTAGTGAAGCCCATTCTGTAATATCCTCAGCATTGATATTTACTCCAGCTTTGACAAGCACATCAGCACTCGCTTTATGGTTATAGATATTAGCAACATCTAGAGGGGTCAATTTTGTCATATCCTCAGCACTAATATTTGCTCTAGCATTGACAAGCACTTTAACAATAGCTTTATGGTTATAGGCAGCAGCAACATGTAGAGGAGTCCATTTTGTAATATCTTCAGCATTAATATTTGGTTCACCTTTGAGAAGCACTTTAACAATATCTTTATGGCCGTTGACAGCAGCAGCATGTAGAGGAGTCAATTTGTTGTAACCCTCAGCATTAATATTTGCTTCAGCTTTGAGAAGCACTTCAACAATCTCTTTATTGCCGTTGGCAGAAACAACATGTAGAGGAGTCAATTTTGTGTCATCCTCAGCATTAATATTTGCTTTAGCTTTGAGAAGCACTTTAACAATCTCTTTATGGCCATTGGCAGCAGCAACATGCAGAGGAGTCCATTGTCTGTAACCCTCAGCATAAATATTTGCTCTATTTTTGAGAAGCACTTCAACAATCGTTTCACGACGGTGGATAGCAGCAATATGTAGAGGAGTCAATTGTCGGTAACCCTCGGCATTAATATCCGCTCCAGCTTTGAGAAGCGCTTGAACAATCTCTTTATGACCATACGCAGCAGCAAAATGTAGAGGCGTCAGTTTTCTGAAATCTTCAGCATTAATATTTGCTTTAGCTTTGAGAAGCGCTTTGAGAAGCACTTTAACGATCTCTTTATGACCTTTGGCAGCAGCAACATGCAGGGGAGTCCATTGTATGGTATCTTTAGAAATAATATCTGCTCCAGCTTTGAGAAGCACTTCAACAGTGTCTTCACGATTTTTGAAGACAGCAGCATGTAGAGGCGTCCGTTTGTTGAATCCCTCAGCATTAATATTTGCTTTAGCTTTGAGAAGCGCTTTGAGAAGCACTTTAACGATCTCTTTATGGCCGTTGGCAGCAGCAACATGCAGGGGAGTCCATTTTGTGCCATCCTCAGCATTGATATTTGCTTTAGCTTTCAGAAGCACTTTAACAACCTCATTATGGCCGTTGGCAGCAGCAACATGTAAAGGAGTGTATTGTCTGTAACCCCCAGCATTAATATTTGCTCCATTTTTGTGAAGCAGTTTAACAATCTTTTTATGGCCGTCAGCAGCAGCAACATGTAGAGGAGTCCATTTGTTGTAATCCTTAGCATTAACATTTGCCCCGGCTTTGAGAAGCACTTCAACAATCTCATTATGGCCGTTGGCAGCAGCATCGTGTAGAGGATTCCATTTTCTGTAATTCTCGGCATTAAATTTTACAATGCGATATGGCAGTCCACCATTACAACCACTAATATTCTTGTCGGTTTTAGTATGTTCTGACATTTTAATACTTTTGTAGATACAATCAGTGCTATAGCATTTACAATAACATACTTGTTCAGTTGTATTATAGGTATCAAACATACTTAGTGAGTTAGATTGGTGCTATATTTAATCTGTCTCCTACAACAGACATAGGCTGAAGCGTTGCCCCGTTACAGCAGCTTTCACTAATGGTTGTTGCACCATTGCCAGGAGAGTGCCTGTATGGTTAATGTAACCATTGTAATGTTACTATACAAAACAAACTTGTTACATTAACTTTAAATGATGACTTTTTGCAGCTTTCCAAACTAGCGCCTGTGTGGTCAAACCTACAATTCCAAGGTTACAATAGCAAACAAAATTGAATAACCTAACACTTCGCTAGGAGTCTGTTCCTGCAGCATTAATTGTGATGTTTATGTCCTAATATGAAACCATTACTTATTTCCGAAAACCAATTCACACTGCTAACTATTGTACAGTAGTGACTACAGCACACATATCTGTGAGTGATGGCTGAGTGTCCTGCATTAGGCAGTATGTAGAACATATAGTTTAATTATGATGTGCTTAACTGTTGTGAACAATTTTGAATTTCATGTTTATCAGAAACTTGTCCATGCCAGAAGTGCTGTGTTTATTTGCCGGCTTGAGGTCGGAGAAACCAGTGCACGTGCACACCTGTAGAAAAAACAAACACGACATAAACAGTGGTAATATACTGGTTTTACACGCCCAGCATACACATCTCATCGTTCAGATATAGGTGGTGTCTATGTCTGTGTGTCTTTATATCAGGCACGCTATCTGCTCAACTTTCTATCAGTCTGCCTCTCCGTCTCGCTGTCCGTCTGTCTTTCTATCTCTCTGTCTGTAGTCTGTTCGTCTGTGTGTGTGTGTGTGTGTATGTGTGTGTGAGTAAAAGAGTGAGTGAGTGCGCTAGGGTAAGTGAAACATTGAGTGATAGCGTGAGGGTGTGTGTCTGTCTGTGTATGAGTGTGAGAGAGAGAGTAAGAGAGTTAGAGATAAAGTGAATGAAGATGGACAGAGTGAATGAATGGGGAAATAGTGAGTGAGAGAGAGAGAGAGAGAGTGAGCGAACGAGAGAGAGAGAGTGAGACACTGGGAGAGTTGATGTGTTAGTGTGTGTGTGAGAGCGCGCATGCGTGTTAGTGTTTGTATATGAAAGAATACAGAGAGAGAGAGAGAGAGAGAGAGAGAGAGAGAGAGAGAGAGAGAGAGAGAGAGAGAGAGAGAGAGAGAGAGAGAGAGTTGAGCAGACGCATGTCATGTAACACGCATGTTATGTAACACGCGAAACCATATGTTTGTGTATTCTCATCTGTCATATTATCAGTTAAATACCATTTGATTTTATCATGTATAATGTAAACTCATGTACATTACTGTAGTTTGAGTGAGAGACAGAATGAGTGAGCGTGAGAGTGAATGTGTGTGTGTGTGTGTGTGTGTGTGTGTGTGTGTGTGTGTGTGTGTGTGTGTGTGTGTGTGTGTGTGTGTGTGTGTGTGTGTGCATCACTATTTTTACTTCACACACTTTTTATGTACACATTTTTCTCCATGTTTAATATTTTTATGAGACTGCTCACGACAATTGTCAGTGTATGTGTGTGAGTAAAGTGTGGGAGCTTGTTCATACTAGTTTCAATGCTTACCTGAGGCATTTTGTATGTGTCTAGATGTGAGGATGTGCGAGTATGTGTGGAGGATGTGTGTGAGTGTGGGGATATGTATGGGTGGGTATGCGTTTTGGATGGGCTGGTGTGTGTGGGTGTTGGTGGGTAGTGATATTTGTGTGTGTTGGTGGGATGTGTGGATGGATGTGTGGGGGTGAAAGTAGGGGTGTGGTAATGGGTGTGGGGGATGTGTGTATGGGTGGAGCTTATGTGTATGTGACGGGTGCGGGGGATGTGTGTTTGGGTGGGGGATATGTGTGGGTGGGTGGAGATGTGTGGATGGTTTGGAGAAGTATGTGTGGGTTGCGGGGTTGTGTGGGTAGGGGATTGTGTGGGTGGATTGGGGATGTAAGGGTGGGTGGGGAGAAGTGTATGGTGTGTGGGTTTGGGATATGTGTGCGGTGTGTTGGTGGGGATGTGTGCATGGTGTGCGGATGGGGGGGGAGGGTTTGTTTGTGGTGGTATGGGTGAGGATATGTGTGTGGGTGGGGGGATAGTGTGTGGTGTAGGGGATGTGAGTGATGGGTGGGAGATGTATGCGTGGATGGGGAATGTGTGGGTGGGGGTGTGTAATGTGTAGGTTGGTGAGGGATGTGTATGTGTCGGGGTGGGATGCGTGAGTGGGTGGAGGATGTGTGTGGGTATATGTGATCGAGAGATGTTTGTTTGGGGGTGCGTGGGTGGAGGTGTGTGCGTGCGTAGTGGAGGATGTTTGCGTGAGTGAGTGTGTGTTGGTGGATGAATGGGGAATGCATGTGTGGGTGGGGAGAGGTATGTGGTTTGTGGGTGCGGTATGTGTATGTGGGTGGGGTATGTGGGGTGGATGGGAAGGGTATCAATGGGTAAGAATATTGTGTGGTATGTGGGTGGGGGATATGTGTGTGGTGTGTGGATTGGGAATATTGCGTGGTAGAGGATGTATGTGATGTGCGGGTGAGGGAAGTGTGTGGTGGGGGATTGGGTTAGGGCATGTGTGGGTGGGTGGAGTATGTATGTGTGGGTGGTGGGATGTGGGTGTGGGATGTGTTGGTGAGGGATATGTGTGCGGTGTGTGGGATGGGAATATTGCGTGGTAGAGGGTTATGTGATGTGCGAGTGGGGGACGTGTGTGGTGGGGGATTGGGTTAGGGCATGTGTGGGTGGGTGGAAGATGTATGTGTGGGTGGTGGGGTGTGTGTGAGTGGATTAGGGATGTATAGGTGGTTAGGGAGATGTGTGTGTGTGTGTGTCGGGGTAGGGAGATGTTAATTGGTGGGGATGTGTGTGTATGGTTTGGGAATGTGTGAGTGGATGTGCGATGTGTGGGTTGGTGGGGGATGTGTGTGCGTGGGTGGGGAATATGTGGTCGATGGAGATGTGCTTGTGGGATGGGTGGTTGGAGGTGTGGATGGGGAGAGGATGTGTGGGTTAGGATGTGTATGTGGGTGGGTGTTGGATGTGTGGGTTGGTGGGGGATGTTTGTGGGGAGCGAGTGTGGTTTGGTTGGGGAAACAGGTGAGAGAAGTGTGTGTGGGTGGGGGATGTGTGGGAGGTGGATGGGTTGGCTGGTGGGGTATGTATGTGTCCCTGGGTGTGTGTGTGTGGGTGGGTAGGTGGGGTTGTGTGTGTGGGTGGGGTGATGAATGGGTAGGTGGGAGATGGGCCTTATAACATGGTAATTTGTCTTGATTTTGTTTACAACATTCATTTCATAATGTTTATCTTTCTTCCTATGTAAATGTATAATGCTCTTGATGAACGAAAGACGAGTGATTGGAAGGGCCGAATGTAAGACGGGCCTGCGTGCCCAATTTGTGACCCTTTTAAAATAAAGTTGATTTGATTTGTCTTTCTAT
This sequence comes from Cepaea nemoralis, assembly GCA_014155875.1. Taxonomy (NCBI): domain Eukaryota; kingdom Metazoa; phylum Mollusca; class Gastropoda; order Stylommatophora; family Helicidae; genus Cepaea; species Cepaea nemoralis. Next base: position 20,443 of record JACEFZ010015445.1, read on the forward strand.
CTCTCTGTCTGTAGTCTGTTCGTCTGTCTGACTGAATGTACGTCAGTTGCTTTGTCAGATCTTTACTTTAGGGGGAGCGAGCATACAAAATAGCGCCACGACAAATATATTAAAGGACATTTTACATTCAATAGTCTTCTTCTTCTTCTTCTTCTTCTTCTTCTTCTTCTTCTTCTTCTTCTTCTTCTTCTTCTTCTTCTTCTTCTTCTTCTTCTTCTTCTTCTTCGTCTTCTTCTTCTCCTCCTCCACGTCATTCCCCACTTTCTTCTTCTTCTTCTTCTTCTTCTTCTTCTTCTTCTTCTTCTTCTTCTTCTTCTTCTTCTTCTTCTTCTTCTTCTTTTTCTTCTTCTTCTTCTTCTTCTTCTTCTTCTTCTTCTTCTTCTTCTTCTTCTCCACCTCATCCCCCACCTTCTCCCCCTTCTCCCCCTTCGCCCCCTCCTCCTCATGTTTCGCGGACATATAACATAACATTTTCTATACAACACTTGAACAATCTTGCTCTCGCCTCCGTGGCCAAGTGGTTAAGCCGTCTACCTCGCGCTCCAAAGGTTGTGGGTTCTATTCCGTCTTTCGGTTCACGAGTGTAATGTTTTTGGAGACTCCTGGGTTTCGTCGCTGGAGCTACGGAATTGGTGCTTTGTGTGACTAGGTAGGCGGTTCTGAGGAAAGAGAATGGGCCATATGGGATAAAAGCCGATGTGGTGCAGTCGATCTTACGTCTTTAAGCTCTTTAGCGTTGCAACTGACAATTCTTTATTGGTCAGTATGTTTTCCCAGCTCACAAAAGGCTACCTTTGCCACAGAGATTCTTGTTCTAATCTTTACAAGGCACAAACCATCTGATGCAATGACTGTTTCAAGATAGTTGAACAGATTTATTGGGTTTCGAATGTTCGTATTTACTTGAATGTTACATTGTGGTATTTCTTTCTTCTTAGAGACGATCATAGTCTCTGTTTTCTTACCATAGTTATATTTCTTACCCTTGTTCACTATATACAATACATCTACTAAATATAACAGATCCACACTGTAAACTGTGTGAACATGTGTATATTTCACCTTGAAGGAGTTATCTAGTTATTTCACTTTATGTTGTGTGAAGTCTGTAGTATGTACGTGACGAAATATGCCAGGCAATAAATCGTGCAACCTATTGTTTGTGTCTTCGTTATTAAATAGTATCTACGACTACTGAGAACCAGACCAGTGTTGTCACAACAGTTATGGGAGACTTCAATACAAGACTAGGACATAACAGAGTGGGCATAGACAAACATCTGGGAGCGTTTGGAGATCAACATAATGAAACGAATGATAAATGATGTAGACTGACAGAGTTTTGCAACGAACACGACCTCTATATAACAAACACATTCTATAAACACAAAGACTCACTAGTATACATCTGGTATAAATGGAACAATCTAGATACCAAAAGCCAAATTGATTTTATATTAACAAGAAATGAGAAAAATATTAGATGCAAGGGCAGTGCCGAATTTCAGTATAAACACAGATCATAAAGCAGTCGTTGCCAAATTAAGAACAATCAGAAGAAGAAAACAAAGAGCAGTAAAACACATGTCATGCGAATCAGTAAACTTAAAAAAACCTTGAAGACGAGGCAGTAAGGAAAAATTATGAGAAAGAACTTACTGAACGCTTTGTAAAATTACCCAGAGAAAGAAAAACAGTGGAAGAAGAATGATAGATGTTCAAAAAAGAATTTTTTAAAAAAAAAATTAAAAAAAAAAAAAAAAAAAAAAATAACAAAAAAAAAGGGGGGGAAA